>JARACY010000423.1:0-96309 GCA_029255725.1 Scrobipalpa atriplicella
TGTCTAGATTATTTAATTCAATCCTACATGAATTTTACATAAGTATCGATATCGATCAGGAGCCGTCGGCGGCGGCGGCGGGCGCGCGCTCCACGGAGCGTGTTTCGTTATCTGCCATCGAGGCTCCGCCCCAGCGCTCGGCCCCGCGGCAACATGGCGGCCAAGGCAAAAACAGCTCGCTTCTAGTGATGGGCAATGCAGGTATCGAAAAATATAGCCGAAAGTCGACTTTAATCGAGTTTCATTCAAATCATAATGGTGTTCAATTCCCCTTCGGAATGAGGTATTTTCCTGTGAAATAAAAATAGGTCTTCCCACGACGGCTTTGAAATTTCACATCAGTCCGATTCTCTAATAATTTCGTTGTGAAAGAGAAGGAATAATAAATATTCCACCAACGATACCTAATTGCAGGAAAAAATCTAGAATCGAGGTAGGTATTTTAAAATACCGTATTTATTCACAACCGCGGAGTCAGAATCCAAAGATAGCTGGCGTGAGAGAGAGACTGCTCTGATGCGTAACTAACAACCTATTTACAGTATTTTTTAAAACTTTAGTCTTTTCAAAAACTTTTTTATGAATATAGAATTAATCGAAAGAAGCATTCCGTTTCCTTACATCGACTAACGCCCATCCCTACTCGCCGGCTTACCCGCCGCCGCCAGCCGCCGAATGGCGCGACGCCGTTTATGGACCCAATGAAAACCACTTTAATTAATTCACAGCAATCACATGCAGCGGCCAGCGCAGCTTTTATGTTTATTGTTTCCATATCATTTAAAAGCACCACATTCTGATTCCTCCAGAGTGTCACCGCCATAATGTTTTGTTTACGAATTTCGGTGTTTACGCGCGTAAGTATTATGAATATTATGATTGTTACGCGAGTTTTCACTTAATAATATTAAATAATAAAGCAAATGTTATTATTGCGGTTATCTTTATGATTTAAGTGTAGCATATAATATTATTTAGGTACGCACGCGCCTAATCATAATCTCTATCCACTCAATGAAATTGCTCTAACTCTAACCTAAACTGCCAAAAATAATTAACACATTGCACTTTTATTATTTAATGGATACCTACCTATAATTCCATGTTTGTATCGTTATAATTTGACACATTTTTTCTTATTTTATTGTGGATATGTTGCAGGGAAATGACGAAACCAGGTTTTTCACGAAATCCCTATTGATATCGCGAAATCCTGGAGGAAGGCGAAATTGCTTGTTCATTACGCCTTCTTAAACTGTGATTTGTCATTTTACTAGACTAGACTCAGTCTATGCACGAATAAGTCGGGATTCAAATGCTACGTAACGCAGCATGTTGTGCAGCGCTTTATTTACTTAAACTTTTCAGGCCACGGACTCCTAGGAAATGAAGCAAATTTTTGAGGAACTCCTTAGAAAAAATAACAACCTTAAACTAAACACGAACAACATAAAGTGTTGTATGTGTATGTAGGTAGATGTACTTACTTAGAATGAAACTGCAATAAAACTTGCTAAAATAACATCACACTAGTAATTGGCTTGACTGAATGGGATTAGAATTAGAGTATGATAAACAGCAGCCGTGTCGAGTTTCAAATCTCTATTAAATGTTTGCATTCATGTTTCGAGTGCGCGGGATGGCTGTCGCGTAGGGTAACCATAAAATGAATTTGTAGCAGAATAGATAGGTACGAGGTACTAACATACATAAAGTCACGCTTTTATTCCTTATTGAGGGCAATATTATGAAAGTATCGATACCTATATGTATTGAAATTATAATGCCTACACTATAACACTCGAATCCTTTTGCTGACTTTTACAGCATATCCAAGAGGAGAAGCAGCTGGCATGGCACATTCTATGTTTTATCTCTTCTATGCTGGACTGGGCGGGCAACAGAAAAACATATTATAACCTACTATATTTTCGATATTCTTTACAGAATTATTGGTGGTAGGAACCTTAGGTTATTTGTTTATGTAGAAACCTAGAATCATGCTAGAATAATGAAACGAACATTTTTATGAAAGATTTTTTGTAATTTTTCGAAATGTTGTCATTGTCACTATCAGTTCAAGGGAAGATCTTAATAGTATTTCACAAGTAAGCACTCGATCCGAATAAATATTAGGTAATCTGTAGTAGGAGTTTACTCTTTATTGTGAGATGATTTTTATTAGGTAGGTATTAATGAAATGAAAATACTTAGCTAGGTACTACGACTACCCTACATTGGTTTAGTTAGGTACTACAATAAAAAATATACAAATAAATTGCTACGCCGTAGCTTGCTTGTAGCGTCGTAGACAAAGTGTAGCAAAGGATAATACGTTTTTTTTTTTTTTTTGAAAATTGCGTCGGCTATTCCAATGGGATCGGTTGAATCAGTAAATAGAATAGAGCGAGAGTATGGAAGTGTAGTAGTCTGACCCTTGGGTGTTTGATCCGGAGGTCAATGATTCGATTCGAGGGATACAAAGGGTAAATAAAAGGAAATGTTTCTACACGTCTTAAGCACATTGCCGCATGCCGATGTAAAGAACCGCCGTGTCGTGTGGGACAGTCTGCAGTTTGTGAACATACCATGGAAAACTCCACCTATTACTATGTCAGCTTTGACAAGGCGAAAACCATAGTGAGGGACAGATTCATCCCTAGGAAGTACGGGAAGCCATTGAAATTAAGAAACATCCTCAACCGAGATACTGGATGGGGGTCTCACCAGTTTGGACTCGATTAGCATTACTATCACAAAGGAAGAACCAGGTCCAACAGGCTGCACGATTAACTACACAAGACCAGCAGATTCTACGTACAACCGGAACGGTAACTAAGAAGTAGACGAAGCTAGTACAAATATTAATATCAAATTAAAAATTTAGACGAACTGGCACAGCTTAGACTACCGCGAGCACGGCTTCTGCAAAAGGTTCCGAAACGTAGGGAATAACAATTAAAATCAAAAAATTCCCTACGTTTCGGACCCTTTGCAAAAGCCGTGCTCGTAGTAGACTAAGATTTAAAAGTGTAAATAATGAATAGTTTGATTACCTATAATTTAATCATTATTATTTTACAAGTGGACTCAGTCAAATTGCATAGAATAGAGGTGCACAAAAATGATGGTAACACTATCCCGCGAAATCCCTGGCGGCCATTTGTCGCGTTTCCCGCGCTCCCGGCGGGCTCGTTAGCGCGACATCCCGCGACTACGCGCCACGATTTATCCTCCCCGCAAGCATACCACTGACACATAAATGTCGCTTTGTTTCCCTTTACCACGGGATTTACTGTCGCCATGTCGCGCTCAAGACAAACGGCTGCTGCGTGATCATGAGGTGATAAATTTTTCGCAAGACTTGCATTATTGTTTTTTGGATTTTGGAACTGATACCACCGTAGCGAAGGTGATGCTGATCTCACGGTAGATTTTCTTCGATAAGATCCTCCTGAGACAACGTCCTAAGCTGAGGTTTGCTCTAAGGCAAGTTGTAATGTTTTCCTAGTATAGGTACCGTGTAAGACTAGTACAGGACCGTGAGGAGTGGCACAGTAGAGAAGAGGCCTACTTATAGGTACCCTGCAGTGGGTGGATGTGGGCTGAAGATGATGATGATGATACCTAGCGTGTAAGATATTGTGTGTAGCATACACGAAGAGATTTTAAGGGGGGGGGGGGGGCTGATGATGTCATCTCTATTAATATAAGCTCAGTGGGGAAAACTGGTGAAATGAGGTCAGGAGGAAAGAAACAATCAAAGAGTCTAGTCTAGTAGCCTACCTACCTTAGTAAAATCTCGGAATGAAATGAAATGTCGTCTTCAGCCAAATATTTCACAGGATATTGGGAGACACGAGAAATAAGTACAACGAAAAGTCACCAAAATATTTCTGATTATTCCTAACGACCTTGTTCTGTAATAGAATAGGTAACAAACAACAGAATGTAAGTAACTGATAATTTGAACTAATGACCTAACCTAAGTAAAAACAAAACAACATACGATAAGGAATATAATAAATTGATAACGCTAGTAGAGACGGTCACAGTCAATGTCTCTTCTGTACGGAAAGGTCGAAAACATGGCGCATAGAATTAATATTGAACAAGTGAACGATTTGGAAAAGGATGAGTTTGAAAAAGTTTTCTCGAACATTATAGAGTTGTGTCCTGATGCAGCGGTGCAGGCAAGGAGACGAAAGCCTTTTGACAGCTTGTTCAATCTCGCGAGTGCTTTCTACAAGTATCTGGACGACCTTAGCGAGCAAGGTGAGGTCAACATATATCTAGACTTAGATTTAGAGTTTTTTTCATACTGGACTGGATGCGATAGAACAACAAAGAATGTTCCAGCTGCCCTTCCTCCCAAGAATGCTGTAGAGGTCAGCAAAAGGAATTGCCCTGAATAATTGTCATGCGTGGCGAGAACGCTTTTTGCTAGGCGTTTGACGCTCTGCCTATCCCGTAAGGGATGAAGGCGTGACTGTAGATTTTGAGACCATAACGGTTATGCTTCCGAAATGATAACCGGTATTCGATTTCGCTACAATTTCTCGTATTTGCGACATCTTTACGTTTGCACCAATCCATATATCGAACATTTTGCAAGGATTTTTTCCGCTGTAAATGTCTGTAGGTAATCCTAACCATTATAGTTCTTGAGGATCAGATATCACGTTGCTAAAAATCCTTTTCGGAGTTTCACACATCGCTGCATTCGAAAATTACTATTAGCACTTGACATTCTGAGTCCTTAACTATACCTGAAATCCAAGATGGGCTAAAATAAAATAACATTCTTTAATAATTCTTACTATTATAGAAAAGGTGATGGTACTGAAACTGCATCCAGACCTCGCGGGTAAACTGGTTAGCGGCGAGTTGACAAGAGAGTCCACACAGGAACAGAAGAGCGCGGGACTGGACAAGCTTACCGAGGACCAGAAAAGCATTATTCAATCCAGCAACGACAGGTAATTTGTTTTATGATAGACCGTGCGTGATAGACCATTTCCCAAATGTTTTTCTTGTAAGCTTGCTTTGATACTGCTAACGACATCTATTACAAAACAGTAGTACTAAGTGCGAGTATAGTCAACTCTGTATCCAACACCCAAAATGATACCCCTCTTTGTTTACCATCCAATTATACCATTATTTCACTAGATGGCGATGGGTATCAGGGTATACTCATTGGCAATGTCATTGCGGATACGGGGAGTAAGTATACCGACGGTTTATGTTGAATTCTTTTGAAAAATGTTTCTACTGTTCTAGGTACAAAGCGAAATTTGGTTTTCCATTTATAATCTGCGCTCGCGAAAACAAAGTGGTATCCATAATTGAAGGGCTGCGGGACCGCTACAACAATACCAGAGAACAGGAGATAGTCAATGGAATCAACGAAGTTAAGAAAATTGCTAAACTACGTTTGGTGGATATTGTTAAATGTGACTAGATGTTTTGTTAAATACCAAAGAATATAGTTTAGAAAATGTATGAATAAAGGGAATATGATCTGCTAAACGTAATTTATAATTTTTTACAGAATAATAAAATAAAAACCATTCAATTACAAAACATATTTTATTTAAAAACATACACCAAATATATTGTAGAACTAGATGTAGGTATCTCACAGAATGCCCTGGGCGCGCTCCATGACCGCATGAGGTTGACCGGAGATCTCGCAGAGATCCCGTGTGTTGAGGATGTCTTCAAAGCCGATTTCCAGATAGCGGCCGGTGATCACGTCCATCTGCAGATTTGAGCTTGGCAGGAAGGGTAGGTGACCAACCTGGAAATGTTTATTTTTTTTAACCAACTGGGCTAGCACGGTTCCATATAATCCTGTCTGTGGGTAAAATTTTTGATATTTATGTTGTTATATTTTAGAAAAAAAAAATTGAATTATTTATCTTCTTTGGCAAATGTGAATATATTTAGAATTTTGTTAAGGGTTTTGTAAAACCTTTGGTAAACCATCACAGATTTAAAATAAGTATCTGAGACCAAGTAAAAATAAAGCTACAATGAAAAAACTGATTGAATTAGATTGATATAATCCACTGTTACATTAGCTTTTTCTTGCACTAATTAAATACAGAATATAATTACTGTTTTATCTTTTTCTGCAAACAATTTGGTGTATAATTTAATTGATGATTAAGTATATTGCCATTGTACAGTCAACCAATCTCTTTTGGGGTACCGGGGCCCGGCTGGCCTGCTCCAAGTTTTCTCGGCTTATTATTTATACTTTTTCATGAAAGGTTATTCATCTGCACAAGTATATGAAATTTTATCTAAATAAATAAACACCTGATCCGTTTGAAGCAGCCCTGTGACCCTAAACTAAAGAGTTCCTTGACTTACCTTTGAACAGAATTTCTTCTCCATTTGAAGTTTCATTGGAGCATGCAGACCTTGAATGTTTCTGAGCATAGCCATGTTCATCTTCTCTTCATTGAGGTGGTACTAGAAATAAAAACAATAAAAATGTGATTTGAAAATATGGTCATAATAGCACCAGATCACTAGTAAGTAGGTACCTATTGTTACACAACACAAGATAGCTTTACTTTCCATGAGTTTATAGAAAGATTTGGACAGAACAGTAAATCTCAGTTGGCGAATACACCACTATACTCTTAGCACTAATCAAGTCCTGTTTTGGAATGTTTGTAATAAGTTGGCAATCATTCTAAATTAAAATAATTATAAAGGAATGAAAATGTTCACAACAACAAAAATAATAAATCTGATTATTATATGTGACTTACATTCCTTTCGGAGGCTTCTAATGGATGTGCGAAGCCTAGTTTAGGCCTAGAAGCCCCCAAGCCGGCGACAAAGGGACTGGTCACACCGAAGGTATTCTGTGGCATTTTGGGGCTAGCATCCTGCTCGGGCTTAACTTTTACGGAGGGCAGACCGAAACTCTGTAATATTACAAGTGATATACAATTATTACTGAGAGAATTTCTACACAAAATGAACGAAACAGTGTATGGTGAGCGACTGTTGGAAATCAGATTTAAAAACATAATCTTACCATATTGAAGGCTTTTAATTAACGAAACAAAGAAAGTTTCTGTCGATAGAGTTATTTACACACGTAAAAATGTAGTTTTCTGGTTAAAATTGCTGGTTTTATTGCAAAATATTCTTGCAAATTCACTCTACACGGCTATTTGACATTAATGTCTTGTCTATGGAATGACAATTCAAATTGTTTTTTTTTTACTTTATTATTGCCATTTCACTAATAACATTTTACTACCAAATGCGTAAAAGTTTTATGAATGCTTGAAAGTTTAATTTAATTTTAGGCTTAGTGAGATAATTTGCCTTTATGTAAAAATAAGTACTTTATCAAATAAGCGGAGCATTCCCACTACAAGTATAGTATAATTACTTAATGGGAAGCCCCGGTAATTTATGTGTTTTTGTACTTTTTTGCAATAAAGATATTTTTATTTATTATTATTTATTAAATAAAGTACTTATTTTTAAAGATATCAAATTTTGAAGATATATTTCCATGATTTCACATTTAATTTCAAAGAATAATTAGGTATGTAAGGTGATGCGCACACTGGGCTACGCGCAACGCGGCGTAGCGCGTATTTGTCTATGCTTCCATTGTGTTGAACAATGGACCATAGACAATATCCGCCCTACGCGGTGTATTTCGCCGCAGTGTGTTTACCGCTTACAAGGAAATGGAAAAGCACATGGTTAAAAAATATTAATCTGTAGAAATCTTTTTATTATGGCAACATTCAAAACCATAACCAATAGTCTATTACTTTTCTTTCGTAATTTTTTGGCTTGAGAATACAGCATTTTTGGCATTGTTTTAAATCGGGCCGGTTCACATTGCCGGCTGGCGTCGAGCGTGATTGAGGCTTACAAGCTGAATAAAGGTTAAATAACCTTTTTTCAGCTTATTAAGTTAAATAACCTTTTAAGTTAAATAACCTAACCTAACTTTCAGGTTAAATAACATTTCAGCTTGTATGTTTCTGAGATCAGGAGCCGTATTTTTGAACCGCTCGAATCGAATTCGTAGATGCGTAAGTTGCTCTTTCGTATGCGCATTAGCTTTCGAGCGGTACAAAAATACGGCTCCAGAATAAAAACGTAAAGCTATAAAAAACCCTTGGACAAAAACTCGTATTGTATGTAGGTACCCATGCCTGTAACGCGCTATTTTTAGGGTTCCGTATCCAAAGGGTAAAAAACGGCACCCTATTACTGAGACTTCGCTGTATGACCGTCCGTCTGTCCGTCCGTCCGGCGTCCGTCTGTCACCAGGCTGTATCTCAGGAACCGTAATAGCTAGAGAGTTGAAATTTTCGCAGATTATGCATTTCTGTTGCCGCTATACCAACAAATACTAAAAACATAATAAAACTATTATTTTAGGGCGCTCCAATACAATGAACGTGATTTTCTGACTGTGACCAGCTGACCAGTCTGTATTTATCATAAACCGTTATAGCTTGACGACGGTTGTAATTTTCAAAGATGATGTATGTCTGTTGCCGCTATAACAACAAATACTAAAATCAGAATACAATAAATATTTAAGCGGGGGCTCCCATACACGTAATTTACGTGATTTTTTTGCTGTTTCGTGCGCGAGTCCGACTCGCACTTGGCCGGTTTTTTTCGTATGTATGAAATGGAACCACTGTTTTTCTTTTTTAAATTAAAAATGAAAATTATTACGAACAGTGTAGGTACCTCTCGCGTGCTTTGCTTCGGAGAGCATGTTTGGCCTATGCAGAAGAATTTTACCAACTTCATAATAATAACTCCTTTTAGAAGATCTGTCACGAATACATGTCATTCGAAAATCATGACGAAATAAAATATAGCGAAAATACGCTTCTGAATAAGCTTGGAGAGTATCGTTTTATTTTCTAGAAGATATTTGAATTTAACTAGAATTGGTATTTTTAGTACTTTTACATTGGTATAATAAATAAAATAACAAGAGATAACGATGGCGCAAAGAGGGAAGAAAGAAATTGTACGTTTCATTTAATTTTATACTTAGGTTGACTTAGGTATTATTACTAACTACTAACAAGAAGTTTCCGCCCAGAGGTTTCACCAGCGGCGGCTAAATCAGTTTTCCCCTTGGGAGTGAGGTATTTTCCCGCGGTAAAAAGCAGTGTGTTCATCTTCAGGTCCAGGGTACTATCTGTCAAATTTCATTGAAATACGATCAGCCGCAAGAGTAACAAACAAACGGACAGAGTTACTTTCGCATCTCAAGTATGGAATAACATTGAGATGAAGTGAGGGTAGGATAGGTATTAATTAAATCAATTTTGCGTAGGATCCGGAGGAGTTGATGCGAAGGAAGTTCCGCGCAAAATGTCTGTTTCGGCGCATTGGGCGTTTGGCGATGGAAAACACTTTCTGGCTCATAGAAGATATAGACGAGTACAAAGGAGTAGATGACGTGAAGCGAAGGGTGGAGCAGGCTGTGCGCGGGAAAGTCAAGAAGCAGCTGCTGAGCGTCAAAGTTAGTAACGGGTCTAAACTGCCTCCGTGGTCCAGTGGTCTGAACCATGGGCTCCTCATCCGGAGGTCCTGGGTTCGATTCCCCATGCGGGGAACACAAATTTCATATGTATTTGAATTAATTTATGTGATTTTTCCCAGTTTGGTTGGGACAATGCAGGCTGAAAAAAAAGATTCCATGCTTCGGAGGGCACGTTAAGCCGTCGATAGTGGTTGTTACACAAACCATTTCAGAAGCCTATTAGCTATGCTATTAGGCGGTTTAAAACCTCTGACACCAGGGTTCATCGGGTCGGTCGACTCTATGCCCACACGACAAGAACTTAGCGTAAATGGTTCATGTAGAGACACTCTTGAAAATAAGTCGTAGAAAATCTTGTAGGTCGTAGACTCGTAGAATTTACTGTTACGCTTTTATCCAATGCTTTTATTCTGTCTTTTTCTGCTCTTCTCCTGCATTTTCCATTTTAAGAATAATTTCACAGACAGAACTCTCCTTTACATAGGTAGTTCAAGGGTATTATCAGGACTTCATACCTACCTACGCCGGGATACTCATAGCTACTGCTGTTACGAAAATACAGGAGCCGTATTTTTGAACCGCTCAAACTTCAATGCGCATACGAAATATTAACTTTCGCATGCGATTTGCATACAATTTACCATGCGAATGTTGCGTTTTCTTTCGAATTCCGATTCGAGCAGTTCAAAAATACGGCTCCCTCCAGGGTGTAAGCAGCGATTACACTTCCCTTATCTTATAATTATCGGCAGGGATGCCGATCGGGCCCGTTTTGACATTACATTGCTTGTGCACGAGTCTTACTTGAAAAACTACTGAAGCTAAGCAGCAATGTATATCAAATCGGGCCCGATCGGCCGGGTAATGTAATCGCTGCTGTAATACTTGTAGGTATCATATTTCAGATTTGAATAGAGTACCTAAGCTGTGAGAGTAGGTATGTTTATAGGTAGGTAGTAGGTGATTGTGATTACCTACGATTTTTATATTTTTTATTATTCCTGTCCAGGATAAAGCTCTATTGAATAAAACAGCCTCAGATAGGACTGACCATGAGAAAAAATACCTTAATAGGATAATCGGAGGACTAAAGTGTTTTAAACGATATCCGAACGTAAGTGTATTTATTAATCAATATTTTTGCACTGACAGTGCTATTTTATTTTTAAAATTATAAAGGTATGAAATCTACGACCTTCCGAATGGTTCATTTATCTATTCAAAGAGTCACCTTGCTTAAGCTTCCTCGTAGATTTATTCTATGATTACAGCATGTGAAAAGAAAACTAGCGGCTGTGACGTACTTCAGATACTATGGTCCAAATCGTGTAGTGGTCCGGCAGCACCAAGAAGCCCATGCCCTGTACTTCATTGTGAGTGGGACGGTCATGGTCAGCCATCTTGAATACGATGAGCTGCTGGAGCAAGACGTCAGCGTGGAGCTCGGAGAAATGGTGGCCGGAGAAATGTTTGGAGAAATCTCTTTGCTTCACAACATACCGAGGACGGCTACCGTCACTACTACTGGTTAGAATATATTATTGCATCCTGATTGCATCTAAATTTCAAAGAAACGTTATTTTATAAGTATATAATGACTTCAAAACAGTCTGGTAGCAATTCGTAAATGCAAAAATCATAATATAAGACTTGTAATTTTCTTTCATGAGAGATCAGAAAGGGACGGCAATAATTTCACGAATGGATAGCATTTCCTTTCAACCCTGCAGAGCTCTGCAGACACACTCATATTGCGCTCTTTGCAATTGCAAAAACTTCCCAATACAAATCGTCTGGTCGAGGTATAGGTAATTTTGTATGAAAGGGTATTTTTTTTATTTCATGGAAAAATTTCTTTGTAAAAGTTATTCGGTTCCGTTGACTGAGCAAGCAAACCCTTTGAGTTTGCGGGACACCGTCCCTTAACACCCTGTATATGTTAAATATGTTTTCAGATCATTGCGAATTCCTTATGTTACTGAGAGAGGACTTTAATCATGTTCTTCTGACTTCGATACAGAAGCAATGGGATGAAGTCAGACTGGCGATGTCTTCTTTCACGTATTTTGATGCACTGGATGAGGTTAGAATAAGTACTTATGACAATCTATATGTTTATAAAACGGTATCGATTACACCTGATCTTCGTTCGAGTATATTTACCATAACTTGGACGAAGTCCGTCCGAACATTTTCCGAGGGAAGTTGTTGGAAGTTACTTCATAAATAATAAAGTTGGTTACTAACTAATCCGACCACCTACTTTACAGGTCTCCTTTAGAGAAGGTTGCATTGTAGCAAAAATGAAGAAATTTGGTGCATATGAAACCGTATTGGGTGATGGTGTTGGAGTTCAAAATTACGTCTATTTCCTACTTACTGGCCGTATCCAAATGATTGAGTCTCTCAAAGTATTCGTTTCAAAACGGCTCGGCAAACACTTCTACACGCTGTTTGATCCATATGCAAGTATTAAAAAAAATATAAAATGATATAGGTGTCGATATTTTGAGTTTTTGCGAAAATCCTAGGGATTTTGCGAAAACTCGGATAATTAGATAATGGTTGACAGAACGTTGACATTATAAGTACATATAACCCAAAACGAGACCTCTTCTGATTGGTTGACGTTTTAAATGTCAATCTACATGACATGTTATTTAACCAATCAGAAAAAGTTCAAGTCAGAAAGCAAAAATATAACAAATCAAAATGAAGGATATCAAATTTTACTAGATTATCACTAGATTTTTCGCAAATATCCTATCTTTTTCCAAAAATATTAGGCAATTTTTTCACGATTGTCTAATTATCCGTGTTTTTGCAAAATCCCTAGGATTTTCGCGAAGATACGAATTATCAAATTTTCCTATGACATCATAGAAACAAATAGTAAAATACACTTTTATCTGTGCTTTTATTGAAATTTTAGGTATCTCCAGATCCAAGTGAACCAGATTTCGAAAAGAAGTGGTTCGCAAATTATAATAAACCACTAAGTGATGAAGTGGAAGGAGGTAAACTACTACAATCAAAGCGAAGCATCGCCACACAGACGCGGGGACAAAGTATTTTAAAAATAGGTGCTAGAAGTTCACCGAGACATTCAGCCGGTTCTTATAAAACTTCATTAACTGGAGGCATTGGTGAAGCTGCAAAAAGCAAAATGGAAGCGACTGAAGGTGAAACTATTGCTGCAAAAAGTACAGCAGCTTTAGGTGCAACAAGTGTAGCAGCTGTTGGTGCAACAACACCTGAAGAAACTAAACGAGCAAGTTTTGTCGAGGACGGACTTGAAGGTCCTGAGAAGTCACTGAGCATAATGGCAGTGCCTGAAGTGGTGACGATGAGTACGCAGACTGTGGGCAGCCGGAAATTAAGTATCGAAACCCCCGGGCACAGCATCGAGGAATCCAAATTGATATTGCCACCTATATCAGAACATGAACATGTGCGGCCGTCTGTCAGGTCAGTGTTGTTTTAACAAGATAATTTCCCGCCGGACCAGTTGTACCATTTGACAGTACCATTGATGGTATAATTTACTACAAAATGTCCCAAGAGTCAATTTGAGTAATAGTGAATACGAAAAATTTCTTGCCAAGATCGCTGCAAACCTCTCGTGAAGAAAAACGCAAGTAGTTCAAACGCAAGTAGTAGAAACACAAAACAACAACAAGTACCCCACGGGTTGTTTGCACCCATCTACCAAAGACCCTGTAGTTTTTTTTTTTGTGTTTACAGGTACAGTGTTGCTGATACATACCAAACGAGGAGGCGTAAACTGAAAACGTTTTTTATGCAGGTTATTTAATTGGATTTATTTTATTATTCCTTTCCTTTCTTTTATTCCTTTCAACAAATAAAAGCAAAAAGTAATTTGTACAAAAAGAAAAGACTTTTAGGTGAAACGATTTAGTTTCACTGCGATACCTATTGCACCAACCCTTTAGGACCATTTTGTCCACTTCCTAAAATGTCGACTTCCCAAAAAGTTGAGTTTCCTAAAATGTTGACTTTTCATAGTTTCGCAAAATGTTGACTTCCCAAAATGTTGACTTTTTTTTCCTTCGCCAAAGGGGTCCGGAACTTAGAAAAGTTTTGATTGATTTTGTATGGACCATCGACTTAGCCGAATTTTCGAGTGCAATTAGTATGGCAGCTGGACTTGTAAAATTTTACAAATTTCGAGAGATGGATAAGTTTTAAGGGACTCTGGCGAAAAATCAATGCACCCCCCCCGAAAAGCGGGGGCTCGGGGGGCACAGCCCCCCGCAATAAAAAAAAACTATATCCTACAGCTGTCAAACTGAAAACGGCCGTATCTCGGAAACTATCGATTCTAGAGTACTGGTCTGTAGGGACAAATGATAGGTCTTGTCGAGATCTACATTTCGAATGACAGCTGTCAAACTTAAAACGGCCATATCTCGGAAACTATCGATCCTAGAGTAATGGTGTGTAGGGACAAATGATAGGTCTTGACGAGATCTACATGACAGATGACAGCTGTCAAACTTAAAACGGCTAAATCTCTGAAATTATCGATCCTAGAGTAATGGTGTGTAGGGACAAATGATAGGTCTTTACGAGATCTACATTTCGAATGACAGCTGTCAAACTTAAAACGGCCATATCTCGGAAACCATCGATCCAAGAGTACTGGTGTGTAGAGACAAATAAGGGATAAATAGGGAGAAATAAGGGATCCTAGAGTATCGATAGTTTCCGAGATATGGCCGTTTTAAAATTGACAGCTGTCATCTGTCATGTAGATCTCGTCAAGACCTATCATTTGTCCCTACACACCAGTACTCTAGGATCGATAGTTTCCGAGATATGGCCGTTTTAAGTTTGACAGCTGTCATTCGAAATGTAGATCTCGTCAGGTCCTATCATTTGTCCCTACACACCAGTACTCTAGGATCGATAGTTTCCGAGATATGGCCGTTTTAAGTTTGACAGCTGTCATCTGTCATGTAGATCTCGTCAAGACCTATCATTTGTCCCTACACACCATTACTCTAGGATCGATAGTTTCCGAGATATGGCCGTTTTAAGTTTGACAGCTGTCATCTGTCATGTAGATCTCCTCAAGACCAATCATTTGTCCCTACACACCAGTACTCTAGGATCGATAGTTTCCGAGATATGGCCGTTTTAAGTTTGACAGCTGTCATTCGAAATGTAGATCTCGTCAAGACCTATTATTTGTCCCTACACACCAGTACCGTAGGATCGATAGTTTCCGAGATATGGCCGTTTTAAGTTTGACAGTTGTAGCGTTTTTTTTTTATTGCGGGGGGCTGGGCCCCCCCGATTGGTTTTTCTTGAAAATTTTACAAGTCCGGCTGCCATCCTGTTTTTTCTTAAAAATTTTACAAGTCCAGCTGCAATACTAATTGCACTTGAAAATTTGGCTAAGTCGATGGTCCATACAAAATCAATCAAAACTTTTCTAAGTTCCGGACCCCTTCTTTGGCGAAGGAAAAAAAAGTCAACATTTTGGGAAGTCAACTTTTTGGGAAATGGATAATCAACTTTTTGCGAAGTCAACATTTTAGGAAACTCAACTTTTTGGGAATGGGGAGTCGACATTTTAGGAATTGGACAAAATGGTCCTAAAGGGCACCAACTACACGTAAAGAAAAATAATTTCCAAAGATAAACCAAGAAATGAGCAGCAGTGTTTCCTGTGAATATTAACCGCTAGTACTATAAGGGATTCGATGGTTTCAGTTTTGTAATTTTAGGCGATGGGCTGACAACCTGTCACTATAGCAATATACAGATCCATCTGGAATATCCCTCAAAATTTGTCAGACGTGGCGGAACAACCTATGTTTAGGTTGTTTACGCTCTGCTCACCCCATTAGGGAAAAAGGCGTTATTATTATGTATGTACACTATGTACTACTATGCTCGCCAAATCGCCCGCTAAGCTAAGCATGTATGGCAAAATGTCCTCGGTTTTGGTCGGCAGTGGACTAATTAACGTGGCTAAATTTTATAGTAATATTACCGTAGTTTTAAAAATGCTGCAATTCAGTCATCATCTTCCTAGCCTTTTTCCCGTATTTCACGGGGTCGGCTATCTAATCTATGGGATATAAACGAGGGTACTGGTTTTTACACAGAGCGACTGCCATCTGGCCTCCGCAACCCAGAAGGGAAACCAGACCCAATCCTAGATTAGGTTACACACAACAAGCACACAACCTTTGAATTTCTTCGTAGGTGTGTGCAGGTTTCCTCAGGATGTTTTCCTTCACCGTAAAAGCGCCGAATAAACGTACATACGAAATTTGAACACCGAAAAACACACTGGTACGAGGTGGGATTCGAACCACCACAGCCCAGGTGCCCATTGCCCAATGCCTAAGTGGGTAAACATGGATTGAAATGATAATGATGATAATGACGAAATCAGTTTTCGTTTTCATTAAATAGGTGTGTATAATGAACCCTGGCTCGACGTTTGGTTTCGGCGAGAATATGCGGGACCGGCGCATGATCGCCCTCACACCGGTCACCGTCATGCTGATTCCCAAGATGTGGCTGCTCCAGCGGAACACTGCCAACATCTGGACGCGTATTCAGTACTGGTTATCGAAAAAGGTAGTCATGGAACTAGGACCCTTTTTACCTTCATTAAATCTTCAATACAGTGCTCGTCTCGTATCAAGGCTAGCTTTTTGCTAATATGATTTAACTAAAATAAAACCATACCCGTAATTTTCCGTCTTGATCGAACAGAAAAAGATCGCAGTATAGACTAACTTATTATAATATAATCCTGTCACTTTAAAATATCTATGGATAGTTAATTCAAATAAACAGGTCCCGACTAAGATTCAGATATTTTTGAAAGCCTTGTTTCATCATCATCCATCATCATCGTCAGTGCTGGACATACTTAGGCCACTTCCATGACCATTACACAATGATGATTGATGACCTTCCTGAACTTGGTATTCAGATCTTCTCATCCAATGGTGGAGACCCGCTGCTTTACGAGCCCACCCAATAAGTATTGCGCCACCTAATTCCAGAACGTCGTACTCGTATTTTACATTTACGGAATTTATTAAGACATAACTGGTCGATATTCCACCAATACGGACTAAACGCTTCCAAAACTCTTCCATAATGCGCACAGCAAAAGAGTGGAACTCTCTACTTGCGTCTGTGTTTCCGAATGCATACAACCCCCAACACTTCAAAGTTAGAGTGAACAGGCATCTTCTGGGTGAGCTTGCTCCATCGTCGACTTCGTCTCTGTCGCTTCCGACCTAGACTGGAGTCAAGAGAAAACCTATTTCTAATTCTCCAGTACGTTTTACTCCTTTCACACCTTATAAAATGTATACTCCACAGATCCCAAACAAGCAACAGCTGTTCGAAGAGTTCTTAAAGCAACGCATATGGGTGGACTACAAGAACCAATGCGTGCAGGACGTGGTGGATCGCTCCAGTACAGTCAACTATACCACGATTCATGACGTGCCCTATTCCATTCGCCTTGAGGAGATGTTCGGAATTTAGACCTGTCATATATGATTTCCCGATAGAGGAAAATATTTCCATATTAGTCTGCGAGGCTCATACCTCGACGACGCATGCCAAACTTGATGCGAAATGCTTTCTGCAGATTATTTTTTGAGACACTCATTGGCTGTGTCATTGGTTAAATACGATTATGTCGATTACTATTGTTATTTAATTTAATTATTTATTTCAATAACATTATTTTAAATAATTAACTTTGTCCTTTATTTCATTAATTTGATAAAATACTTAATAATTATAATTTTGGGGTGGAATGCGATCTACCTCCTAGTGATCTACCCCGGGCAACGGCAACACAGGCTTGCTCGCGACCACACTCTCACCCGAGTCAGGCGCCAAACAGCTTGTGTCTAGTCTAGTGTCAAAAGAGCAAACCCATTTCTAATAAAAAAAAGTTAAAACGACCCCTTTTAAGAAGAAAAGTACCTACCTATACAGGGTTTAAAAAAAAGTACTGCGTTCCTTTAAACCACATGTTCTACTGATGATACCAAACAACTTTCCGAAAGTACAATTTTTTTTTTATGTAGCCTGTAATGTGTCCCACTGCAGGGCAATTTTAGCTCGTTTTTTTTTTTGCCTTGTCTAATACAAAACTGGAGATCCCGGAGAGCATCTTTGTATAAAAAAGGCAATTTTTGTTTTTCAATGTAGGTAAATTTTTTGTACTTTGGAAATGTTGTTTGTTATCATCAGTAGAACATGTGGTTTAAAGGAACGCAGTACTTTTTTTACACCCTGTATTATTCGATAGCTATCTAAGTAGAAATTTAGCTCTAATACCGGTTAGGTTAGGTTTTGTTGGCAATATTTTCCCTACGGGAGACCTTCCTTGCCCATGGTACTATCTGACTATCAGTAGTATACCGCAGTATTACTACCACAGGTCATATTCCGAGGTTGGTGACCTGACCATTTACTAAAGCTTCGGTAAATATTTAAATATATATAGTCAATGACTATAAGTGGCTGGTGAGGTGATAGGTAACCGACTATTTGCGGAGATGAGGCGAAGGCGGAGGCCTCGTGTTGTTCACGACTACGACATTCGGCTCGGACGAGGCTGATTCATTGAAACTGCAAGTCATTCATTTTATTATTACTTATGTTATTCATTCAGGGACATTCAGTGGCTATAAAAACAGTAACCCACAATCCATATGTTACTTCACAGAAATCAGTTTTCTTGTTCAGTGAGCCATTTTTTCTAGATAATCATGCAACTATCGGATGCACATCGGATTGGCAGCACTGACAAAAAGGATTCCCTGCATCGTACTAACCAAAATATAAATATTACCTCCTTTGTTAAACCCCTCAGGCACGGAAGGTCCAATTACCGGAATGTCCACTATGGGCATTAAGTCTATTTCCCTGAATGTCCAATCCCTGAATGTCCATTTCCCTAAATGTCCATTTCCTTAAACGTCCATTTAATTGAACGTCTATTTTCCGGAAGTTTCGGAACGAGAGCCTTCGCACGACAACCTTCTGACTTTGCATTTGGTTTGCATGAAAACTTTTTGCAAAACAAAAGAAAGTCTCCCACGAAAAGGAAGGCACGCGATGACGTCACTTTTAGCAATATACGGCGGTAACCAAGGCGACCGGTTTCGGCGGGAACCCACGCGGCAGCAGCTCGGCAGCACATACAGCCAAATGCCTTGGCGGAACATTCGACGACCGTAGTGCACTGCGACGAGCCGACAACGTTACCGCGCCACCGCGCCCCCGACGACAGCCAAGGCTGATCGAAAATTCGCGACTATAGTAGATAATGTAAATAAACAAAGCTCACCGAACGATCAATTACTCCATTGTTTTCTAATTTCCTTGTTCACAAGTTTAACGAAGCTTTTATCACGAGTATTCGGCCCGATTACAGTGTCATCTGTTTGATAAGATAGCAGCTTACATCAGGTGAGTTAACGTAGATATAGATGTAATTTTATTAAAACGAATAGTGGTGAAAAAATCGTTTTGAAGCTGAAAAAAGTTCCTAAAAGAACCATGATTTATTACTTGATATAATAGTACTTTTAAAAACATTGGTTCTACAAACAAAATTAATGAACCTTTTACCTTTAAGCTTTGAAACGAAAGAAACACAACAGTAAAATAAATATTACCTCAGTAAGTAGATATTTTTGTCTATGGTAAGTAGGTAATGTAAGAAATATTACACCAAATCAAGAGCTAACTTTTATGTTTGTCCATGCTTTTATTAACATACTACCTTTTCGTAACTTTTGCTACGGCGTAGGCCTGGCGTAGTAATTTAACATGTTTTGTTAACTAGTCTGTTTTATTTTTACATGACCTCGATTTTTTTTTAAACCTTTGTTATTTAAAGTAAATAGTTATAGGTTAGTTAGAAGAATTACCGCCGTTTTCGCCTACAATGAAAAGCACCGTTTCTTTATTAACGTACCAAGCTCAGTCTTTCGCAGGTGCAAACTTGAGCAGGGTTTTAATTAGCACTTAGTGGTAAGTTCCACTGAATTCTACAGTGAAACAAAGTTAAATAATGTGAAGATTGTGAAGGTAACGGTAACAACAAAACTACTCCTGTGTACGTACCTAAGTGATAGTAACATTTTCATCCCATCTATTCGAAAACGACGACTTTAATCGCATATAAGTGCGCCTAAAGTTGATGCTTCTAAGCGACATAGGTACTATTACTCTACTCTTTGCTAAAGACTGTCCCAGCCGGGTAAAAATGAGATTTTAATCCTCTTTATGAAAATAAGTGCGATTAAAAGAACTTTTAATCGCACTTTTTGAATTTGGAACCTCTTTTTCTTTTTTCTTGATTTGGCATGACTGTCGCGGAACGAAAACAAATTAGTTAGAAGTCGAATTCAAATAATGGTACACTGGCTGGTTAGACTGCGCGACGGCTGATTAAAAAAAAAACATATTGAAAATGCACGAACTACGGCACGAGTGGGCAGCAGGCTTTTATAGGGAGCCCGTGTTTTCGATTCTTTTTACGAATTATTAAATATTCAAAATGAAGTCTTCTAGCAGTGAAAGTACCTATAACATTCTTATTCTATAATATTTAAATTTACAAGTGTTAGTTAGGCGCCTTTTTTTCTCATAGATGGGGATGAAAAGTAGAGTGTATCACTCGGGAGCAAAAATATTTTTGGCTCGGGCGACGTACTTTGAATCCCTCGCTACGTTCAGGATTCTACTTTAGAATCCCTCGCTACGCTCGGGATTCTACTCTAGAATCCCTCACTTCGCTCTGGATTCAAAAAAGCGCCCTCGCCTTAAAAATATTATTTTACTCCCACGTAATAAAATCTACTATTTGTTGATCAATATATTTTTATACAGGGTGTAAAAAAAGTACTACGTTCCTTTAAACCACATGTTCTACTAATGATAAAAAACTACTTTCGCAAACCAAAAATTTTTTAGCTCTTATTAAATTTGCCTTGTTCATACAAAATTTCAGATGAGGAAAGCATCTTTGTATGGAAGAGGCAAATGTTTTTTTCGAGTTCTTTGTGATTAGGGGAAGTTGTTTGGTAGAACATGTGGTTTAAAGGAACGCAGTACTTTTTTTTCACCCTGTATACGATGACCAAATACGATGGGACAAAATATTTTCACATTATACGTAAATTGACTTTAATTACTGTTTCATTCAAATACAGAAAGTTTTTTTCTTATGTAGAGTAAGATTTGTTTTAATTGTTCCAGTAATAAGTTTATTTAATACTAACATAGATCCTATTCATACCTATTATTAGTATTTGTACAAATTCTGGAAATATAAAGTAGAGCCCAGTGGAATTGGGATACATAATTTGAAGCGAGGTGGAGTGGAGCTACCTCACCAAGTTCCGTAAGCACGGAATGCGACCAGTAGGTACCTCTTTGCCAGTTATCTCGTATCTCGGCTAGTAATGTCGTTTGCTTCCGCTGCGATTTCCATACTCAAGGTTTTTATTGACGATGCAATAATAATTGATATCATTAAACTAACTTACGTCTACGCTTTGTCATTAAACTAACTTTCTGCTCCGCAGTTTCACCAATAATATTAAGTTGTACTGTGAATTAGATTGTTATTTTGAACGGGATTATTACCGCGATTATATTTATTGTTACCTCGATATTTCAGAGTAGTTTCATGCTCCATGGTCACGACTAGGACAGAGCAAAAGTTTTACTTTGTTTAAATATTCATTTCTGTTTCTATCAAGCCGAGGAACATAACTTCAACAGAATCAATGAGAATCAAAGGCAATAAATAGGAATAAAGATAAACTTAGCATAATGTGAAGTTGTCGGCTGAAACTGTTTGCTTTTAGCACTTGTTTACTTGTTTCTTGATATCGACGTGATATTTTTATTCCTACAATAAAGTGTGGAATAGGCAAGGTCACCTCACCAGAAGGTAAGCCATAAAAAGATATTGTATTTACAGGTCATGCTATAGGTACTTAGTTATTAAGTTCATACAGTGAACGTGTTAAGAAGTTTGTTTTTGGTGGTCACTGATTGAAAAGTGTTACCAATTGGCTACTTTCCAACTAGTCAAATCAGCAACTTTTTATGAAATGTCAAAAACGCTTTTTTGTATGAAAATAGTAAATTATGACGTCACATTTTAGTAAATATTGACTAATCAAATCAATAACTTATATACTTTTAATTCGATTGTTAAAATCGAAATGTGCATTTTTTTTTAAATGATGAATGAAATCCACAATATTTTTAGCCATCAGTTTTAAGTATAAACGTTTTGAATTTTTTAAGCTACCCAGTCAAGTACCCAATTCAACCATATTGCGTTGTTCAAAATAATTCTTGCCATAAGTAATTTGGAATGAGCAGTAAAACAATATTTTTAACATAATTTATGTTAGATTCCATTCCCTGAAATTCCTTAGTTGACTTGCATGATATACGCGTAGAGACGAGAGGTGATGCTTTTCACTTCTCTTACCCGGAATCACAAAAGAATAAAATAATCAGGCAACATACAAATAAGTAGATAATTTTAGTAAACAAATGAGTTTGGGTAAAACTCATAATACAGAGCAAAATTATCATGACCACCGAAATCAACCGATATACACTGCCTGCGATGCGACACAACATGCGACGCTATTATTAAAAAGTTAAATCATCCTTCAAATATGGAACATGTTTTACGTAACAAACAACCGTGTTCTCTGAAGCAGTATGTTGTGTTGTTGCCTATTACATACTGGCCACCCACTCCGCCCGAATGATTTGCACCACTACCTACTTGTTACTACATTTACATATTATACATGATTACCAGTACCACGACTGTGATTTACTCGACGGATTTACATATGTTTGCGAATCAGCCGGATCATTGTCATACACTGTTCGTGAATAATCTTTATAATGTTAGTAATGTTGTGTTAGTCTACAGGGTATATAAAAAAGTACTGCGTTCCTTTAAACCACATGTTCTTCTATAATGATAACAAACAAATTTAAGCTCGAAATAAAATTTTGCCTTGTCCATACACAAAATTGCAGATGAGGAGAGCACAGGAGAGCATCTTTGTATTGAAAAGCCATTTTTTTTTTCGAGTTAATTTGTTATCATCAGTAGAATAGGTGGTTTAAAGTAACGCAGTGCTTTTTTTACACCCTGTATTTTGTTAGAGTTGAAGTTTGTTAGTCTGGGATTTAGTGGAAACTACTTATTTACTTGTTTATCACGTGCTAATAAATATTCAAATGCCTTTTTCTAGACAAATTGACTCATTTATCACTCGATAAAATTAATAAATTTTGGTGACTAGATTTATTAAAACTAATGATGGGATATTTTTTTTAATTTAATTTTAATTCAAGAAAAATATTGTGTCATTAAAATAAAATAAACAAGATTGAACCTACCTGATATTTAAGCCAACTAAAGTAAAACAACTACAACAAACGTTTTTAACATAACTTAGTTAGAGCATACCTACATCATTTAACTATAACTACCAAATATGCATGTAGAGTTGTTAAAAATACCTCTTTATGTTACCATGAGATCATCGCAATTTATCACAAACAACTCTCCTTTTTATGCGTCTGCATCCAAGACTGCATTGTTCACTTCCTCATGTAAATTTAGATATTTACTCGACCGTTAGATATAATAGTCGTGTTTCAGTTCAAACGCGGCCTATGCGCAGTGGCCTTAACATATGACATGATGAATAGTCTAAAGATGTTTCCTGACTTTATATCTAACGAAATGGTCGATGACGGCATGGTCTGTGCGGTGCCGGTGACGTCCGGCAGGTTATCGGAGAACTCAATTGAGACATTGAGACAACTACTAGGTAGATAGATAACAAACAGTTTATTTACTAACTCATATCATAGTAACATTGTGCCCTCTGTGTCACCTTGATTATAATGCTAGTTTGTATAAAACAACACAAAATAGCATCTATGCAAAATAGAGAATAAGGCCAGACAGAATGATAAATACTAAATAAAGTTATGGTCGAAGCCGTGGAATAAATAATTTTAGAACAAGAATAGAAAGTCCATTTTGTCTGAACCTTACATAGAGAGTTTCGGCTGTACTCTACTGTCAAACGACCTATGAACCGTGTCAGAGTTTTAACCACTGATTTGAGAAGTCGCTGGCGCTAGCTCCATTTACTCTTCTGTGGTTTTAATCCGCCTAAAATACCTCTGATAATGTCAATAATATCTACAAAAATTTGAGAATTATTATTCGGAGCATACTGACAGACGAACAAACAGATGTTCACCAAATGAAAGTCAACTACGAAACCCTGAAAAGATCAATAGATAGGAACATTATTCGCAAGGGTCGACCGTTCTAGGACAAGCGAATGAAATGGCCCAGATACGCTTTTATTCATTTTTCACGACGACAGAGACTCGCACCACCTGGCACTGAAATCGGTTTTCTTTCAGTTCAAAACATCGTCGTTTGCATTTTTCGTCTGCAAATAAACATCAATAACTTGGAAAATATTGGTGTAAGAAGTTACTTTTGGAATAAGAAATGCGCAACCGTAGTGCAGCTCAAAATTAAAAATCTTCAGAGTCACAAAAAGATCTTCTAGGTATCTTTTTCGTCACAGTTCTAAAATATTATCATACATTTCATATTGAATTTGCCTAGGATATGAAAATAAAACCTACGTAAAACCAAACATTTTAAAATTAGGTAAGTACTGGGTTAGTTCCTTCCTACAAAATGACGACTACTCTTCATAAAAAGTTTATTTATTCGTAATACCGTCATATAAACAGTTATATAAGTAGGCTCTGGTACCCATAGTAAACCATTAATCACTTTCCGTAATTCCTGTGTGGGAGTGTGCGCAGGCGTCGATCTGTGAATAATCAAGAATAACCTAATAGGATTCGCGCCCGTTTCAATGGTGGCTGATGACAAATAATAACTATAGTCAATAATCGACTCATTGTTTTACGAGGACTTGTTCCAAATACAATACGTAGGATAAGTTATTACGTGTTAGGTTATGCAGGTGCTGTTTTAAATAATTAGTACAAATCATAATGCGTCAAGACAGGTCTATTAATTTTGCTAAGGTACTCCAAAGCGATTTATGAAGGCTCTGAAATAATGAAATAATAATGAAGTAATGAATAATTTATTCTTCAACATAGATTCCATATGGAATACTTATTGAATGTCATATGAGTCTACACTACACAAGAAAAAAAATTTATATTATAATTATCTAATTAATTACTAGAAGCAGCGGCGCAAGGAACTTGCACACTGTAACACGCCCTTTCGGAATTACTTTTCTTTACCAATTCTTTGTACTGTACAATAGGGTTTGTGTTACAATCGTGTGCGTGTTTTTGTACTGTGTCACAGTGTAATATATGAGTCTGACGTATGACGTCGTCAGAACGTCAGACTATTGAATTATACTGTGACTGTGTGAAGGTGGGTCAGCTGTGAAATTGAATATGAGCTACAGAGCAATGTTCTTCTTTTGCATTCCACTGTTCTTTTTAAAATATTATTTGGGTTGGCTTTTCATGCCCTTGTATTTTAAGATTTAAATTTAATTAAAACATATTCAACTCTCCAACCCATATGAACATAAAAGAGACATACAACACTTTCCCTAAATGGGAAAACAGCTTTCTACCGACTCGACGGATCATACGCAACGGCAACTTTGCGAAACGTTTAGTATCCATCCATGGGCTTGATATAGTACATACGTGGCCCACATAATTCCCAATACCTAGGTATTTTAATTAATTTCATTGAAGAAATATACTTCATTTGGAAAGGGAGAACGGAGGTATGTTGCATATCAGACCATAGGTACCTAGGTACCTAGTTATACCAGACCAGTTTAATTTGGAAAAAACTTCAATATTGTGAGATAGTTAAGGAGTTGTGCAAAGTTGGTGAAGTCTGCACCACGTACAAGTTGTTCTGTGGTATCCTTATTTGCCTTTATGTTATCATTATCACTGCACGCAGAAACTTTTGCTCTTTACAGATAGAAAATCATTGTAGGTAATAATTAATTATTCTAAGATGCGATGTAATCGATTGGGTCAATTTCATCAGCAAAAATGTTTATATTTTATTCCATTATTGCGAAGACATTATGGAGCAAACACATTTATTGTCTCATTGTATTGTTCTCGTATGCTACGATTGTATAGCATCCAAGTCAACCTAGACATTTGTCAAGGTCTATTTGGTTATATTAATTCACTGCTTAGAAGTTGCTATTTCAAGGTAGATCGATTTCCTTCTTATTTATATTATATCTCATTGATCATGAGTTAATTTCATATCCACAAATCATGATTGTGATAAAGTTAGTGATAAAGTTACGTATGCGACTTAATCAAAAGTCAAGAGTCAATTAACCTCTTCTACAAAATCAATGAAGAAGGAACATAAATAAGGGCATAGGATCATTTGCCTCACGCCACGAATGCCTCACGCGAATCTCTCAATAACCTAAAACAGATGACTGTGATTAGGTTTTATTTTGAGTTGTAGGTACATTACTTTTGGAGAGTATCTCCTTACTGAAACTAAATAATAAAGTAAATTTTGACAATGGGTTGTCATTTTTAGATAAATTTTCGAAATTTTTAGTTTTATACACGAAAAAAAATCTCTGTTATTTTTACACGCTCTTGTTAGTAAACAACTTCGAAACGAGCATTTATTATTAGTGATTATAATTTTGTATAACGTTTTTACTCAGTTTGTTTTAGTATAATTGTATGTTTTATAACTCTAAATCTTTATCAAAATGACTCAAGCTTTACCATCAGTGAGATCCAAGCATGGATCAAGTAGGATTGGGTTGAGAAACTCCAAATCCTCCAGAATATCTATGTCGCAAACGGTAATAGATTTGAAACCAATATTTTGGACATGTTATTCATTTGATATCAAATATTTCACATGAAAATAGAATCTAGACACATCCAATTAGCTAAAGAGATTGCCCAGCGAGCCGAAAATCAATTCTACTCTTTAAAATAGGTGTTGAAATCATGTAACTAAGCAACTATGAGGACCAAGTGCCCAGACTCAATTCATAATTGTTATTATTGTAAATTCTGAAAAAAAAAGGTTGTTTTACATATTTAGCAGAGTATTTTAGGCCTGTATTTATAAAGCGCTCTCAAGATTGAGAGCAATATTAAGTATGGTTTGACAGATCGTTTTGTACTGAACTGACATTTCTGATACAAACTCAAACTCGCTGTCACTCTTGAGAGCTGATTATAAATACGGGCCTTAGTTTGCTGTGTTCCATCAGCATATGTCAATAGTCAGTAAATATCGGATTTGGCCAGTTCGCAGCATTGCCGGTTGAGCAAACACATCGCTGAAACAACGTCCTTATCTATAGCAGTTTGAAAAAGGAAAAATAAAATCATGCACATCATTTCTACAGGAAGAGTTGCGGCGCATAGCATCGTCCGTGGCGAAATCATACTGCCCGTGTGAAGGACCGATGGGAGTGCGACAAAACCCGTGGACTCCGACTAAGCGCCGAGGACCCATCGCTGCGGAGATCGGCAACAGCCCAGGACCAGCTGTCGTGTGCTTGCCTTCTTTCATTGGTAAGTTTAAGAGGCCCCTTTCTCAAAAAAACAGTAGATTTGGCGTGAAAATACGGGGCGGACTCGCTATCATCATCAACGTCGTATTCATTGCTGAAGGTCGTGTGCGTCTTGATTCATTTGTGGCTTCATTCATAAGGTGTTTCCATTCTTTCCTATCTTCGACTTTCCTTATAGCTGTTGTAATTTAAAAATTATAGAGATGGCTATTCTTATTTAATCTTTGTTAAGCTCTAGGTATATAGAATCTAAAGATAGCACGTACTTCTTAATCATAAAATATTCAAATAATATAACCAAAAGTAAATAATCAAATAAACTCTGGTAATAATTTCGATTACATGCAAATTCTATATTTACCGGCGACACCATATTCATATCGTGCCTATTTGCTTGTACTATTACAAACACATTAATTTTATCGACACGGTACATTACTATGTTTAGTACTGCGATACGAGAGCAGTGTCAGTTTTGGGCTGGCAGTGTATAGCAGTGTACGCAGCCTCCCGTGCGGTGACGTCACCGGAGGTCGAGATTATCGCCTCACTCCGGCCTCGCTCGCACTCGCTTGTTGATACACAAAGTGACATCAGCGTCTATGTTGTTCAATAAACCACATTTGTCACTTTTCAACGCTAAAAAGTGACCTTTTAGAAGCCAGTCTGGTCATAAATCCGTAGCTAAACGGACCGGTTGGTTGTGCGCGAGAGTATTTAAATTTTAATCTTCAATTCGAAACAGTGTTGTCTGCCAGGTGTTGTAGCAAAAAAGTGTTGTTTGAAAATTGAATACAGTTTATAGAAGGCGATATTGTATTCTGATTGCTGAGTAAGCGTGGGTGAAGATATTGACCGTGTCCAAGGTTAGCTCTACTTGTGATAAAGCTCTACTTGGTCATACTTGTTAGGGTTCCGTAGTCAAAAAGGAACCCTTATCATTTCGCCATGTCTGTCTGTTTGTCTGTCCGTCCGTCTGTAGTCGCGCTCTTGTTATTTTTTATTTCTTTCTGTATCTATCTTCTCGATATAGTATAGTGTATTTTATTTCCGATTGTCACATTTTGTTGATTCTAAAATCGCCTTGCCTTTGATTCTTTGATTGGTCTCCACGGACGTTCGGAATAGGTTTTAATTCACTAATTGAGACCCATTAAAATGAAATTGTCTCACTCAGTCACATCACAGGTTATCTGAAAAAGTCTAGTTCGTCTAGATGAGTACTGTGGAGCTTTTCGGTAAAGGAAATTTCAATATCATATTCTTTGAATAAAAAAAAATGTCCACGAGGTAAAAATCGGTGTTCAATAATTTTACAAAGTGAAATCATATTTAAAAATAATTGTTCAACAGGCAAACCCCCACCAGATTCTCAGAAGCCTCGCGCCCCCGCATTCACATTCGGTCAAAAGCTGGAAATACCTGGATCCAGGAAGCTCGGACCAGGACCTGCTAGCTACAACACGGAGGGAATGACATCCAGAGGTACTTACATACCATCTAATATTTTCGGTCTTAAGTCTACCTTAGCTTTTACCTAAAATTTTAAAAATATAGTTTAATTTTGTACTGTAGTGTAGTAGAATCTTCTTCCTTCTCAAATTTTGTAACCATGTAATGACTAAACACTTATTTTTCTTCTATTGATCCGATTAACCTTGGTGTCAGAATCATCGATTGATAGAAAGAAAGATTAATTCTTTCTTTCAATTGACCTTATTTGTAATAAGTTAACCCGCCTCGATGTCCTCTACAGAACAGTCCTCTATTTGGTGCGACAGCCAAATCTCCCCGCAGGATGCAAGTGAAATAGAATTAATGAAATTATGAATTTCAACTCCGCTATCTATCCTTTATAAAACTTATTCGTTACGAAGTATCTATAGCTTCCATGAATAGACGATTCAAATACTCAGAAACTTTAATAAACCGTCAGATCTTAACCAGTATCTAACCATAAATAAATCTTGGTGATCTAAAAGCAGCATGTAGCTAATAAAGACTCCGGCTGTGGACTAACGCCATTTATTGCCATTCTGACATCGCGTGTTCTAGCGAAATTTTCTCTGCCTTAAACGAGCCTGCTGCCAACCTACGCTAGCTAGGCTAGTCGCATCATTAGCGACAAATTGGAACAACTGTATGGAATTTCGTAACAAGAATTTTTTGAATTGTGTAAAGAATTTGCCTGTTTGTGCTGTATCGTAACGCAGAAAATGTTGTATACGGCTATTACTTTTCATATAGGTACTTAGATCGAATACCTTATTTAATACCCACGCAAGAGACAGCTGCTTACTTCCCCGTATGTTGCCTTGAAGCCTATTAGAATACGTGTAGTGTAGAGTCTTTAAAGTAACCTTATAGCTCAAATTGTATTGTCGCATTTATGTCTGATTCGATCTATGAGCACTGCTCGGCGCGCCCACGGAACTACCAGCGCAGCGAGGCACTCAGGCGCATCCATGCAGACGCTCGGCGATATATTGCGTTGCGCAACTCTTGGATCCATAATGTTGTCGGCATTTAATCTTCCATCGTTTACTGGATAATTGTGTTTAGTCGCCGTGGACGAAACGGGCCAGCAATTACACAGTCTGCCGCCCACAGATAACGCATCTTCTACCGTCACAGGTTACCTTATTTGATTGTTTATTCCTTATATTTTACACCCATTTCGGTATTTGTTTTGGAGCACGACTTCGTGGTCCATCTCTCAGAATGTATAACCAAATAATTTTGTTTGCAAGTTAGCAAGACAATGCAGGCAACTTTAGCTTTTCCAACATAATAAATGTAATGCAGCAAAAATGCTTTTATGTTTGCGATGTTTTCTCGACTCTGATTCACTCTGCGACACTTTAAGTGGGTCATGACTGCAGTGGTACCGATTTGCATAAACTTGTCGTCTGCAGTTTATCCATTTATAAATATTAAGCACATTTTACCTCGCCGGCTTACTTCCTGAGGTAGAGTTGCAGGAACTTTTGCCCACCCACTGCCAAGTATGTCTACTTGTTTATGTTAAAATTTCCGCTCCTACTTACTCGATAATAGGATACGTCATGTACGCACAGGAGTATCAGGATTGTTAATTTCAAGAACTTATTTATAAATAAGTGGATAACCTTGATAGTGCTAAAATTATTACTTAAGATACTTTACATACTTCCGTTTGAAATGTTGGACTCTCTCGGTGCTACTATAGGTTTTAATTCAGGCAATTTCATAAGAAAATAAGTAGGTGAGGTACATAACGATCTAAACAGCTTCTGTAAATGGTGTCTTTATGATTATTACCAGCGTAATTACTCTGTAAAAATACTTGTTTAAGCTTATTTGGTTTGTATTGAAATGGCAATGAATGGAGCGCGATCGTCTGCATTGGGCCGATGTCGCCAAATATGTCCGTGTCTTGGTTCCGAAGGTGATCGACGGTGAGTCAGACCCCAGTGTAGGTGCTGAACCCTGAGATCAGACAGAGTTAAGCTCAGTCGCTTTCATACTTTGCTACAGTCACCACATTGTTTTAAATTTAAATTCGGCAAGTGCTCGCTCAGTTCCGTGGGGGTGTTATTGTTTTGTTCATGTGTCAGTTTTGAGGATAGCGGAAAGCAAAATTTCAAGGTACCATCAATCAATCAATCAATCTTTTTTGCGTGACACATACGTAATTCATCAACTTGAGTCTATATGTAACATTTAGTAAATATTTAAAACCAAATTAAGCAGAAATAAGCAGGATTTATTGGGGGTAAGTAGAGAGAGAGTGTTTTAAAGTACTTGACTGGGCTGACAGGGCGAGTCTCAGGGCCGGCACCGTCGCTCCATGGGCGCTGGCCCCCACCTCGCATCACTGCTACTCCCGCACCCTGCGATTACGAGCCCAACAGAGCCATGCCAGCAGTCTTGGATCTGGCTCCACGGTTCTCGATAGGACAGCGGCTCTCTTCTCGGATATCCGGAGCTAATCCAGGTGGATGCATGTAGCATGAACGTGATTGGACCTATAGACGGTTATCGAATTAGAATTTTTATTTTGCGTCTTGATCATTCATCATCATCACTTAGTTCGACGTAGTCCAGCATCAATAGAAGCTGTAGTTTTTAAATCTCTGTTATCTTTGAGTTTATGTTGAGTTTATTTATAACATCTTATTATTATAGAAGAAATAATTATAGTACGGCTGTTAGCCGGAAAAGTTTGCAAACTGGCGTGATGGGATGAATGGGTCTCAGACTGGTTGTACACGTCCTAAGGTAACTTTTGAGATATGTTGCCCTGGTGGGTACACTCTATGGGTCTGCAGGCAGGGTCGGTTAGGTTACAATATAGGAGCAATTACAGTATTTCAATTATATAGGAGTGGTGCTCGAACAAAGTTTGGAGCACACCCTGGTCAAATTCAAAATTCAAAATCGTGGTGAAAAAAATTCAAAATGGCGGAAAAAAAGATGGCCGCCATACAAAATAAAAAGTCGAATATCTCCTAAACGATGAGAGATAGATGGAGAGTGCTCGAATAAATGTTATAGGAAATGATAGTAGGTAACCTCCGGTGATCACGAAAATCCAAGATGGCGGATCCAAAATGCCGCCTGATAAAAAAATGCTCCGATCAGGCTGCAATTTGGCTGGTGAGATGTCATTGAAGTACTAATTCGATATTGATAGTTCGTTTTTCAAATCCAGCGTTTTCCAATTGAATTAGTACTTCAATAAACTCTCACCAGCCAAATTTCAGCCTGATCGGAGCATTTTTTATATCAGGCGCCATTTTGGATCCGCCATCTTGGATTTTCGTGATCACCAGAAGTTACCCACTATCATTCTCTGTAACATTTATTCGAGCACTCTCCATCTATCTCTCATCGTTAAGGAGATATTCGACTTTTTATTTTGTATGGCGGCCATCTTGTTTTCCGCCATTTTGGATTTTTTTCACCACGATGTGAATTTGACCAGGGTGTGCTCCAAACTTTGTTCGAGCACCACTCCTATATCATTGAAATACTGTAAATGTTCCTATAGTAACCTAACCGACCCTGCCTGCAGACCCATAGAGTGTACCCACCAGGGCAACATATCTCAAAAGTTACCTTAGGACGTGTACAACTATTCTGAGACTAATTCAACCCATCACGCGAAAGTGCAAGCTTTGTCCTGATTTTGATCCTTAACCGCCGTACTAATAGATTATCCTCGTTTTTAATGTCATTTTAATTGGAGCATCCATTACCATAACATCTATGTTATCTTTTATTAAATATGTTATTTTGTGTATAGTGTTATTTTTGGTTTGTACACATAAATTTTTGGCCTAAGCTTTCATGATACTGTTTCACTTCTTTCTTCATGTATACTAAATGCCCTGCCCTGAATTCAATACCTGACTTACCTATATTCACATATATTTTCCGGATATTTCAGCACCCAACGTATATTCTATGCCACCGGTCCTCGGAGAAGCTAAGGAGGGCAGTAAACGCGCAGCACCAGCGTACAGCATAACCGGCCGAGGGAAGAGCTTGGAGCCCAAGACTCCGATGCCTGGCCCCGGGGCCTACACTCCTGAGAAGTGTGCGCAAGTTCTGGTGAAGAAGCCCCCGGCGTACACGATGGCTCCGAGGCGGGAAATACCAGATCCCACTGCAGCCGTGCCTGGACCTGGAGTGTATTGCCCTGAAAAGGTAAAGTGATCGATATTACCCTGAACAAATAATATATTATCGATCGAAATGTCTTATGGCTGGTTTTCATTGTACAAGTGGTAAGTACAGTGCATAAGTAAAGCACTTGAATCCAAAATCAAGTTGAAAGTTAAACTTACCTTTACACAAAATGATGAGATCATCATGTACAGTAGGCTGCAGAAGTGCATACCTAATACCACCTCAAACGATTGAAGTTTTCTTGAAAATCTATGTAGCTATTGAAATATTTATTAAAGATTCGGATATGTCTTAACTAGTTCTACAATTTATTGAGACAATTTAATTAAAATCATTTCACACTTTTGTAAAAACTTCAATCGTTTGCGGTGGTACTAGGTATGCTATTTTGCAGCCTACTGTACCTTATTCTTTCACCATATCCATTACCAAATTGGAGTGCTCTTTGATGTTTACTCAGTTTACTCTGTTCGGTTCTCACATAATTATTATAACATTATAATATAACATCATATTTCGGTACGGGTAAAAAATATGTGTCATCCTTCACCAAGCAACCGATCGGGGTTCTATACATAATGCATGCCATATATTAACGTTCTATATTTTTTTCCTCTCATGCAAACTCCAAACTAACAATGGGCTGGATACACGAACAGGTGTGCGTGAATCTGCGGTGGGCACCAGCACACACATTCGGAATCAGGCATTCGCCCTTCGCCGGTCAGACAGTCGTCTACGAAGCCCCTGAAGGACTAACAGCCTAATATTGTCCGTAACAAGCCTTAATAACTTCACACCACATCTTGAGCAAGCTAGTGACACAATTTTGCTAATAAATTAGTTTTTAAAATTTAAATATTAATACAAAATATATTTGCAACTTAAGTCGACTATTTTATTATTATCCTACCTTGTAAATATTTTAACTCTTAAAATTGTATTGGCTTTGTATTTGCATGCTGCCGAGTTTCTTTGATGGATATTGATAAAGATATAAAGGTACATACATTTTATAGTTATCGTTAGTTTTTTAAGTAGTAAGTAAGTTTTAAAATAAGTAGCATTTATACATATTACCCAGTAGTTAATATTATTATTTACACTCCCTCATCGGTCATCATTATGACGGCGTAGTTATGTTTGATTTGATATAGAAATTAAAGCAGAAAAATAAGTGGTGGTGCCTGTTGGTGCAAACAATTACAGTGTTCATGTATAACTTTCAGGCTGATGCGGCTTTACGCGAAAGGGCTCCGAGATACACCCTCTCAACAAAGAGTAGAAGTTACAAAACGGTTGATCAAGTTCCTGCACCGAATGCTTACTGCCCCGAAAAGGCAGACAGACTTCTTAGAGAAAAGTCTCCAGCATACACATTCAGAACAAAGACTGAAATAACAAAAACATCTTTTGCACCAGCCCCAAATATGTATTCTCCTGAGAAATCCATCAATTGCATGAAAAGCGGGCCCAAGTACACGCTGGCAGGAAAAGGAATTGCCGAAAAACATGAAGTAACCCCTGCTCCTAACGCATATTGTCCCGAGAAGGCTGATCAAATTTTGCATGAAAAATCACCTGCTTACACGATCCGATCCAAAGAAGTTGTTGAAAAAATTGAACAAACCCCAGCTCCCAATGTGTATTCTCCAGAAAAATCGATGCACATGTTAAATGGAGGACCGAAATATACAATGTCGGGAAAGAATTGTAGCATAAAGCTACCTGAAACTCCGGCACCCAATAGTTACGAACCACAGAAAGCAGATAAGGTGCTTCATGAAAGTTCTCCAGCCTATTCTTTCAGGATTAAAGAGCAAACTGTAATGAGAAGTGAATCTCCTGCACCAAATGTTTATGCCCCTGAAAAGTCGATGCACATGTTGGATGGAACTCCAAAGTATACAATGGCAGGGAAAGGCCCTTCGCATAAAATTGATGATATTCCAGGGCCTAACGCATATTCCTTGGATAAAGCTGATAAATTACTTCACGAGTCTTCACCTGCTTATACTTTTAGACCTAAAATTCTTTTTAGTAAACCAAGTGATACACCAGCCCCAAATGTTTATGATCCGCATATATTAGATGGGACACCCAAGTTCAGTATGTACGGGAAGGGTCCTGACGGGAAACCATCAGATACTCCTGGCCCCAACGCTTACAATCCTCATTTGATTGATGGATCCCCTAAATATAGCATGTATGGTAAAGGTCCCGAAGGTAAGCCTTCAGATACACCTGGGCCCAATGCTTATAATCCCCATTTGACTGATGGATCTCCTAAATATAGCATGTACGGTAAAGGTCCCGATGGTAAGCCGTCAGATACACCTGGACCGAATGCTTATGATCCTCATCTACCCAATGGAACACCTAAATTTAGTATGTACGGTAAGGGACCTGAAGGCAAGCCATCAGATACACCTGGACCGAACGCTTACAATCCGCATTTGCCTGATGGATCACCTAAATATAGCATGTATGGTAAAGGTCCCGATGGTAAGCCATCAGACACACCCGGGCCAAACGCATATGATCCTCATCTACCCGATGGAACACCTAAGTTTAGCATGTATGGTAAAGGTCCCGATGGCAAGCCATCAGATACGCCTGGACCCAATGCTTACAATCCACATTTGCCTGATGGATCACCTAAATACAGCATGTATGGTAAAGGTCCCGATGGTAAGCCATCAGACACACCCGGGCCGAACGCATATGATCCTCATCTACCCGATGGAACACCTAAGTTTAGCATGTATGGTAAAGGTCCCGATGGTAAGCCATCAGATACGCCTGGACCCAATGCTTACAATCCACATTTGCCTGATGGATCTCCTAAATACAGCATGTATGGTAAAGGTCCCGATGGTAAGCCATCTGATACACCTGGACCGAACGCATATGATCCTCATCTACCCGACGGAACACCCAAATTCAGTATGTATGGTAAGGAACCTGAAGGAAAACCGTCCAACACTCCTGGACCCAACGCTTATGATCCAAATCTACCAAGCAATGCCCCCAAATATACGATATGTGGAAAAGGTCCTGATGGAAAAGTTTCCGATACACCAGGGCCAACTGCTTATGATCCTCATCTGCCAGAAAATAGCATTAAATATAGTATGCAAGGAAGACGCCCGGATCTGAAAATGTCTGATGTTCCTGCCCCTAATGCTTACGACCCTAGTAAATACAACGATATTTTGAATGGTTCACCTAAACACAGTTTCGGAATAAAACCCGTAGATCATGCTCCACAAAATTATCCTGCTCCTAATGCCTATAATCCCGATAAGGCTGATAAGGTTATACATGAATCAACACCTGCTTATACATTTAGACCTAAAATTGATTGCCATTACATTCCGGCAACACCTGGTCCTACTGCATATGACCCACAAAAAGCAGATAAGGTTATATTGGAAAAATCTCCGGCATATTCTTTAGCACCTAAAGGAAAAGATGGGAAAGTTAGTGATACTCCCGCACCAAATGTGTACAACCCCGAAAAAGCCGACAAGGTTCTTTTAGACAACGCTCCTCGCTATTCGTTCAGAATTAAGACTAATCCTCACAAACCAGACAACGTGCCTGCGCCTAATGCCTACAACCCTGACAAAGCCGATAAAGTTTTGATGAACAGCGCCCCACAGTACACCTTCAGAATAAAATCGGACACCTTGAAAATCTTGAATACTCCTGGTAAGACGTTTTTGATTATTTTTATTCATTACGTTCTTTATGCTATGAAGTCGTGGGTTCGACTCCCACGAAAATCAGAGTCTTTTAGTCGGTTATAAAACTGTTTTTTGGTTTATTATCATTAGAAAAGAGCGCGAGAAAAATATCACCATTGCCAATATTTAATATTGTTGATTATGAATGATGTTTCAGTAACACCTTGTTGTTGTAACTCATTGTTATGAGGTAAAAAAATAAAAGTTATTGCACCTTACTCCAGGATTTTACCTATATTATATATTTTACTCGTATTTATTTCTTTATTAATGTTTTCATCTTTTTCTTTTTCAGCTCCAAACCAATACACTATACCGACACCAGTCAAAACACCCCTGTACACAATATCTGGAAGACACAAGGAGCCTATTGACGAGCGACTGAAGGTCCCTGCACCGGGAACTTACAGTCCGGAGAAGTGCAACAAGTTTGTCCTCACCTACTCCCCTGAATACACCTTCGGAATTAAGGTCCACACTACGAAGTATGCTGACTCTCCTGGTAAGTGTAATTCACGTAAAAACATATATGAAGTAAAAAAATTGCTGACCAAACTTTAGGGTGTGATCCTACCCATTAACTGAACAAATATCCCCAAGGATATCGAAATATGAAAATAAAAGGTCCTCCCCCATACTAATGGTGTCAGCGGCTCCAGTTATTTTGTATGGCAGGCCAAATTTATTTTTACATATTTCGACCTCTGTTCCTTGGGAAAATTTGTTCAGATTGACGGGTAGGATCACACTCTAAAGTTTGGTCAGCTATTTTTTTTTATTCACTGTATACTTATTTGTTTATAAAAGTAATTTTTAAATTACGACCCATTTTATACTATTTCTTAAACGTGAAATAAATTCATTCATGCATTAAATCTGAAACTGAAATTCAAATTGTCAAAAACCTACTCATGCAGAGCTAATTCATGCTAAATAAGATGTGATAAGATTGGTAAACAGCCTTCGCTCGGACGTCAGGTCTCGTAAGTCTGCACTGGCTTTGTGCCATTTTACTTATTTATTGGGTGAACTGATTTAAATCAATGTAGTTGTTATGTAGACTAGCGCTACTTCGTAAAAGATAATTTTTAAAATGTAATATCGGTTTCATTTTATTCAGGTTTGTGCATCAGCGTGTTATTGATTTTTGTCCAAACACATAGCTAAACATATTAATTTTAATTTTTTTATGTTTTATTTTTACATTTATAGTGCTATTTTTATTTCCAAAATTTTATTAACAACGAATCAAAAATTATAACCTTAAACTCCTGTCTAAGAACCTTTTTGAACCTGCGTCTTTGAAATAACCGTCCCAACGCCTCAACCAACTCGTCTACTACGGCTCTAATCCTGAGCGGCAAAATTAGTGACTGCTTGTTTTCAGATCGTCATGAGTAGACGCTAGCGACATCTTGTATTTTCCTTCTTTCCAGAAGGAATTCAAGGCAACAAATGATATTGCTACACTTTTAACATTTTTCTATGTGTTTTTGCACTTATAGTGTTATTTTTAGGTTCAAATCTTGTCTACGGTTGAAATTTTTGACTTTTTGTTTCTTATATTTTGGAAAATTTGTAATTGTCTTGTCCACAGCTCCTAACACGTACCGCATCCCATCGGTATTGGACACCCCGGTGTACACCATATCTGGTCGCCACAAGGTGCCCGTCGACGATCGTGTGCGAGTCCCAGCGCCCGGCACCTACTCCCCTGAAAAGGTATGTTACTCACGCATAAACATAAAGTCACGCATTTATCCCATACGGGGTAGGCAGAGCATATTTTGCCAAATCTGACAAATATTAAGGGTAAATTTTAGATTGTAATGAGTATCGCTATAGTTACAGGATGTTAGTCTATCCTATCGCTTAAATAACAATACACAGTAACCCTTGAATCCCTTTTGCTGTCTTCTACAACATGCTCCAGAGCATGGCAGCTGGAACATTCTATGTTTTTCTGTCGCTCCCATTCCAGCATGGAAGATACGTCGCTCAGTGCTTGCAGAATACACTGAACACTCAGTGAATATTCAACAGGCTCAAACACTAATCCCTGCATCTGATTTGAATAAGAGACGCGGCTATTGCAAATGAATTCGAATCTAAAGATTTGAATGATACAGAATTAGTGTCAATGTTTATGCAAGTCTGATTTGAATTTGTACCTACCTCTGAGTTTTTCATAGTATCAATGATTTTACTTTTCGTATTTCAGGTGCAATTGACTAAGACACCACAAATTACTTTCGGAATCAAACATTCTCCCCTACTGGGACAGTTGAAGCCGATTGAGCCACCTCGCCACAAACAGCAAGAGATAACGGAGAAAATCACCTCAGCCTCGTACAGTACAAAAGAAGTATCGCAGAGTCGTGACGTCAATCAGACTAACCAAACTCGAGTTCAAGTACAAAGACAAGATACAGAAGTTCTAAAAACAAATGGAGATGTTATCGAAAAAAAATCGAACGACGACTTAATTTCACGAAGAATCGTAAGTGAGTCGAATGAAAGTAACACGCACATACAAAACGTACGATCTCACGTTACTCAAGTAAGAGCAGACAGTGAAATCAGGAGCTCAACCGTAACACCTGAACCGGTTCAGGTACAAGAGACGTTGACGCAAGAGCTTGTATGGGTGCCAGAAAAACCAATTCGTCGCGGTTCATATACAATTGATAAGTCAGACGGCCTTACGGAAAGATTCCAACATAGTGAGGTGATTCCTGTTGAGAATGGAATGATCAAAGTGGACGCAAGTGGAGAGCGAAGTGGTGCATGTACTAATGAGAGTAGCAGCCAGTTGATAAAGCGGGAAGGATTTGAGCAGAGTGTTCAGAAGCAGAAGACCACAGCAAGTGCTCAGGAAAAGACACAAGCTTCTACTGAGGAAGTCCGCACAGGCACTGACGTGCAATATCTTCCGAACGGTGGTATTGCTAAAACAACTACAACTACCACAATAAGGAAGGTGGGAACAGCAGCCAAAACAGCAAATGCTACAACTTCTGTTACCCGTACAGCTACTGCAGTCACTTCACGTGTTGTTGGTGCTAAGTAACATCATTTTTGGCTAATTTAACTCTTGCATAGATATTTTTAACAACGAGCAGTCGCGTTTAACTAAGTATTTTAAGATTTAAAATAGAATAACTTAAGATACCAATCAAGTGCTTTTGTAAACATAATTTATTTGTACGAAATCTTGATTCGTTTTTCTATTATTGCAATAGAAAGGCGTGATCTCTCTTGCAATGTTATAGTTGCATGGTTAATTTATTTTTATCGACGGAACTTCCGTCGTTTATTAATCTATAAGGAAAAATATCTTTTTATTAATAGTTTATTAACTTTACTAATGTTGTTATTCGAAACAGATTTTATTAATAAACCATTTATTTTTCAGTTTCCTGTGTTTCTATTAAAATCTCTATTTGGTAACAATAACATGATAAACCAGTCGTCAATATAAGATAGTTAGCTAGATCGCCTTTTTTGCAGAACTTCAAAATTATTCGTTTATTGGTTCCTGTTAGAATGTTACCATTATTATATTCGCCCATGATGTTACTAAGACTAGATATTGAACAACATATTGCACGTGGGGATCTCCGTAAAAACAAATGTGATCATAATTATGTAGTTGTAGTTTATAGACGTAGTCTCCATTTAAAAAATTACCTATAACATTTCTTATCCTGACATCATGGTAACCAGCCATATGGCTTCCGGTAGATATTAGTCATCTTATCACAATATGCGTACTTATAAATTAATTTATTCATTTGAGTACTAGTTACTTAAATCATTCCCACAGGAAAAAAACCATGGGTGATCCCAAGGGCCGACGACGGCAGGAGGTAGGTACTCATTAGCATTTACATTCAAGATAAAAAAACTGAAATGACTAAAATCACATTCCATAAGTTCAGAATGGAATTTACTTTTCCACGTACTGACAATGGGTAACGATAAATATTATTTTTAAATCTTTAAAAATGTCATTTTGTATGTTATCGCAACAAATTCTCGGTGGAGAGTCAGTAGGCGGATGTTTTTTGTGATAACTTGCGCGCGCGCTTGTGGAGCGCCGGAAGCAATGGGCCCTGGATAAGGACACTGAACTGCGCGTGGGCAGCCCTCGGTATCGGACAAATGACAACCGAGGGAAAAAAAATGTAAAAAATTGTTCTCAATATAGGATAAACGGGTATGTAGATTATAGATTAACCCTCATAGCGCAAGCGCAACTTTAGCTTCTATGGTAATGAAAATAAGAACTAAATGTAGAGTTCTAAGTTCAAAGAGGTGTTGGTGTTGACTAAGCATCTCACTATCACCGACAGGATAACAAGCAAAAAAAAAACTAATAAAATAAAATAGAATATTAGCCATTAGCTCGTTATGTTATCTCAAATATTTGCAAAGTCTAAAATAAGAAATAATACATAGCAGGTTTTTTTTATCAAATAGTCACATTTTGGCTTTGTTGAATTTGAACAAATAGTTAAGTTACCTTGGGCTTGTAAATTCTTGGACAGAATTTTACATTCCACTTTAACGTACAATAAAATTTGCCATTCTAGTTAATTGTTTACCAATCTTCTATAATAAAACTACGCAGATCTTCTCGGAACCTTCATTGATCCATTTGTAATAAACTAAGGTTATGTGCGCATTATGTTAGTATTTTCCTGGTACTGTTTGTTTACGATATGATTGCCAAAAATTATAATCAGTTACACAGAAGTATTTTATTAGTTATTCTATAGTAGTAGGTCTTCATGTTTCGATGAATTGTCCAGAATGTATTATCTATTCTTTGTATTGAAATTAGGCGCGCGTATATAGGTATGTTTCAAGAATTCAACAAGGATATCTATTGTTATGAATACCACTCCTTAGATTTGAGGTTCCAGTAAAACTTGTTGCCTAAAATTGAAGGACGATGCTAATTTCAACAATTTACGGAGGTCATAATCATAACCTGCTACTTAGTATTTATTTTGCATAAATAAAGTGACTTATGGACAGCAGCGTCGTGTTATCTCGTAGCTTAAATAAAAACAAAAAGAGGAATGAGAATGTAAAATATTGTAGGTATGTATGTGTTATTATGTGTACCTAATATTATTTTTTACTAAAACAATGATTAACTGGAAGCCACTAGTTGCGTGTGGATGGTCGTCCAACTAATCAGTCTAATCACACTCGGCCCTCGCAGCGACCGCCAACAATAATATGCAAATTATACACCTCCATACCAAGTACTCGACATTGACGCAGACAACATTGCAGGAAAAAAAAATACGAAAAGGAAAAATAATTAAAAGGTAACGATATGTGCTATAGATACTTTAAGACAAGTTTTCAATCGATAAACATGGTCCCTGCTCTATCAGACCTACTCTTAAGCTAACTAGCAACCTCACCATTCTGTGAACGATTAGTGGATTCCGATAATAAGTACATACCTACTTAAGTAATACCGGGTGTAAGGAACAGCGTACCAGAAACTGATAGGGGTTGCTCAGTCAACGAAATTCTTTCAGGAAATGTTTTTTTTTATGTTTTCCATACAAATTGTCAGGTCATTTTGTACGGGAAAGTAAATTATTTATATTTCCTGTAAGTATTTCCTGTTGAAAGTTGTTCAGTTTCGTTGCATGAGCAACCCCTAGGTATCAGTTTCTGGTACGCTGTCCCTTACACCCCGTATTTTCGCTACAAAAACATTGCTACGAAATTTCTACAAGAACTTAGCATGGCAAGCTATAACTAACTATATGCTCTATACCAACCTATGAGCTAACAGCACATATCATACGGTATACTCTACAGATAGACAAGAAAACACTTTAAAAAAAGTTCAATCAAAATGTAGAGTTAATAAGGTATGGGATTGTTAACCTTCCTTATGTTTTTAAATGCTGCAATTTCGTTTCAATATTTTTATAGGTACATTATATTATTATAATCATCCATCACATCAAATTTTATTATTTCTAGCAATTTGTTATCATAATCATTCCCTGAATTAGATGCGTAACATTCGTTAGCAATGATTTGGGAGGAAAATAAAGTAACTTTATACAAATACTTAAACCTACTTTAGTATTAAAAATAAAATAAGTATGAAACCAAGCCATTTGGTAAGTATATGGCTTCCACTTGATAAAGTAAAATATTAGTAAGTATATATTTCTGCCATTTTTATTATTCAATAAGTACAGCATTTAACTAAGTACTTTGCTATCTTTTCAAAAGAAAGTAAATAAAAAAATTATGTATTACAAAATTCTGCTACTTACTATGTTTATCATTTTTCTGATAACGCGATAGAGAGAATGTACTCACTTGTTAGTTTTAAAAGATAAAATTTTTGATAACAAAGGTCTCGTTACTCAGAAAAATAGTTGAAATTTTGTATCCTATACGTAACCTAAGCAAAATGTGCTTGGCACTTGGCATTCATAATATTTAGGTAGGTTAGGTCCTCGAATTAAGGAAGCGATAGAAAAGCTCAAGACCGAGACGGTTGGCGACAGCTCTGCAGAGAGAAGACTTCTTAGGCCCGTATTTTTAATCAGCTCTCAAGAGTGACAGCGAGTTTGAGTTCGTATCAGAAATGTCATTTCAGTACAAAACGACCTGTCAAATCCATACATAATATTGCTCTCAATATTGAGATCGCTTTATAAATACGAGCCTTCGGATCACGATCCTCAGCAGTGAGGGACCGACTAAGGAGGAGGAGGTCCTCGAATAGGATACCGCTATAGCCGCTAGTAGATTATAATTTTAAATAGGTAGTATTTCCAACTCGGTGCTAGAAAAAACTAATAAATAAATTATACGTGTTGGCAAATTAGTTAATTTACTAAATCTACTATTTTAGAAACAAGATTTTCGTTTGAAAGACAAGAAACTTTGACGCAGTTTTTTCTAACACCGAGTTGGAGATACTATAATTCAGTCAAATTACACGTCAAATATATTATCGAGTGTGTCATTTAAAAACGCACAGCGAGATTTCCAATTTTAATTTAGTTTTTTTAAATCCACCAAACGTAGTCCCAATTTTGCCTGCCTGTAATTTTATGAAACATAAATTGAACCGAACAAATACAGAGTGTAGCGAGCCACACACACACGTTTTAAAGAAAAATATTTTGTCGCCATACCTAATTAATAATAATAAGAAGCGACTATTTTAGTTTAGTTACCTATTTTGTTCTTAAAATTGTTGTTTAGTAATGAAAACCTCTTTTTATATTCATCCTGTATAAGCAGGCAGATATCCTTTATTGTTTAGTACACAATTCAGTAGTTACGTCACGTAATGACGTCAGAGTAAAAGTCGAAGGTACTGACGTAAGGCAACCATTAAATTACGCCTTAGTAATTCTTAGAATTGACCTTAAACTAATTTATATTACCTGAACCTTGATGTAGATTACACTGGGCATTTCGTGTTCATATTCTTTTCTTTTAATTTAACGGGGCAGCGATAAAAAACTTCTAAAATTGAATAATCAATAGATTTATTTTCATACCTCATATCATAGAAATAGGATCAAGTAAGGTGGATCTACATGTTCTACAAATGATACCAAACTTATTTAACAAAGAACAAAAATTTTAACTCTAAAAAAATTGTTGCCTTCTCCATACAAATGCTCAATTTTGTATGGAGAAGCCGAAATATTTTTTCTAACAAAAACATTTCTGCTTTGAGAAAGTTGATCGTAATAATTAAGTAGAACATGTGATGTGATTTAAAGAAACGTAGTGCTTGTTTACACCCTGTATAAATATGCGCAGTATTCAAGGAAGTTTATCTGTTGGGAAATATTTCACTTTAAAAATGTACACAATATCGCACTACGCAAACATTTTAATACGACAGTACATAGACGGGAGACACTACTTACGTACGAGCTTATAAACGCTATTGTACAAAGTGGTTTCCGAAGAAATGAAATTCATGCTAAGAACTTTACTGTACTAGGTATAGGTATCTACTTGATAGCTTATATCGGTTTTGAATTCTTGGTGTGCTACTTTAGGTAGAGTTTAGTAATTTTACATGCCATGCAGTCTATAGAGGGCGTAAAGGACAGCTGTCCGCAAACTGATAGTTGTTGCTCAGTTAATGAAATTGATCAACTTTTTCAAAGAAAATTTTCCAGAAACATTCGCATACTATTTCCATACTAATTTTGAAACCACTGATCCTCGAAATCACCTCGACCAGACAATTTGTATGGGGAAGCTTAAATAAATTTTAATTTCCTGAAATAATTTCTTCGTGAATGTTGTTCAGTTTTGTTTGCTGAACAAGCCCTGTCAGTTTTCGTGAAGATCCTCCTTACACAGGATAAAAGTCATATAATTTGAGCGACCTAAAATATGAAAGAAATTTAGGTGAAAACTTCTTAGCCTGAAATTACTTCGGTCTTGTCGAATACACTCAGCCCATTTTTTATGAGCTGGATCAAATTTTTTAGGAGCTGGATCCCGAAGGGAAAGATATTATTTATGAGCAACAAAGTCAATACACTACATCAGTACTCCTTAACCCTTTACCGCATTCAAGTCCAATAATTTCATTCATCTTATAAAAAATGGTTCGTCATATTTGGACTCAAAAGCGGTAAATATTTAAGAAGGTCATCGGATCTAAGTGTTCATTTCGCATTAGTACTAGAAAGTAATTAGGTAGTTTCAAATTTAAGTCGTCGGAATAAAATAGAATAGAAAAAAATACAATAGACTAGACTAGAATATAATAGAGAAAAATAGAGTATTAATTTTATACCCAAGTGACCTATCAAGTACACGAAATAAATGTCTAACCTTTATAATGAGAGAAAATGTTTCATATATTTTTGCTCAAGATATTTTCATGCATGTGGTGGGTGGGCAGTTTTATTTTTATTTTGTTCATTAGCTGTCGTCACGATGAGAGAGAAAATACGAAGTCAGCTCCATCATAAATGCGGTGTGTGGGCCGGCCTCTCATTGTGCTACACTGCGCCAATATTCTCAACTTTGGTATTAAAAACCACCCACAATCTAATAGATACCGTAGATAGGTACACTTTACTTAAAGGTCAAAATATGTACCTATCATGAAATAAACTAAAAATATTTTTTTCAATGAAACGTAACATATATCTACTTAGATTAGTCCAACAACAACAAACCATTTTTCTGTTGCGACACTTACAATGTGTCTCACTAATTCGAGATCTCATTTTTTATTTTTTTCTAAGCGCGATGTGAAGTAATCTACTACGAGTTGGCAATGAAAGGTCCGCTGGGGAAAGGGGCGACACCCTGTTTGATTGACGTAATGCCGACGACCGACGTTCGCCCGCACCCACCACGACCTGTGGCTAGACCAACCAAACAACAAGGTGTGACTGACAATAATTCCCACCAGCGGGACTTTGCAGTAGAGTCAAAAAGAAAAGTAAAGGTATTCCTTATCCCTAGTGATTCGTTCACAGTTCCGCTGGCAATTTCACTGAGAGCAGAGTTGCTCCTGTTTCAAGTGCCTGTTTTCTTGGATCTAATTATAATTATAAGTTACCTTGGCTTTTACTGTAAATACGTATCTACATGGGTATAAACATCTTGCACTGCATTTGCCGAATCCGCCATTGCTTAGGTGAGTACTACCGAGTATGGCAGGTAAATTATCCCTTGGGGATATCCATATCAGTGGGGCTTTTGTGGATCGAGGAGGAGTATTATATTCGACGTATGTATTCGTACTCTTATGTACGTGTTAACATTTTTTTTTTCATTTATTGCAAGGATTACAAACAGAAGATCTCTTAATCGATTGGCTTAGAATGTCGTCCGAACGTTTGCACCCAATAACAGTGTGGCGCGACCCTAACAAGCTTATTACGCTTGTTTGTACATTCTAGCTGTATACATTGATGATGTTTTCGTTTACATTGTCAACAACCAAACTATATATAATTTACGGGTGTATTGACTTAAAAAAAACTATTAACGATTGTGAAGCACCAACTTATTATTATTGCTGCCCGCGACTTATCATTAGAAAGAACAGTTTACCATGCTTTAGTTAGAGTCACCTGTCTGCTGTAAGACTATCTTGAACGAGGTATCTTGGAAAAAAAGGGACATCCGGGAATGTTATGCCCCCTTAGGCGATCTGGAGGGGACAAGCTCGGAGAGGGCATCTGGGAATAAAGGACCTAAAAATAGTCTAAAATTTAGACCATGTGTTGGGTCTTACAGCAATATACTTAACACTGGAAATATGGTTCACATGGTAGGTTAAACCGTAGGCCCCGATTGCTGTATTTTGTAGCCGTTGCTTCTCTAACCAAGACAGAACAAATAGTTGGTCATTGTTCGTACACAGCCCTTATGTCAAAGGAGGAGACAAAGTGGCTCAATAAAAAAAAAAACGAGGAGACACATTTCTGTATTCTTCATCTTTTTAGTTTAGCAGGAATTATAAGGCCGAATTCCCCATCTCATGGCCCAAAAAAGTTTCAGCAGGAAATTAAAACAAATACTTTTAAATTTGAAATACCTAACAAGTAATTGTTTCACAATAACAAATACGATTTTAGCTCTTATTTTGTTCAGACCGTCTGGATCTTGTCTGTCGGTCGATTCTGAGTTCTAAAATTAGCACCTACGTAATCGCCTGATGCATCTCTTAGTACCAGAACAATATGAATAGGTACATTGTTAACGTGTACGTCTGCTGTATGTGGGCATACCCTATTATAATCTTATGAAGGCAGGCTAATAAGAGTCCATGCCATGTGTAAGCATGTGTAATACCTAAGAAGTTAGGGCAAATACTGATAGCAATTCGTACTTGCAAAAATCATGACATAACCTAATCGAAGTCTATACCTGTCATTTTCTATCATGAGAGACCAAAAAAGGACGGCAATAATTTTAGTCAAGATTTAGTTAAGTCGTGCCCTCAACGAATCGATAGCACTGTCTATTTTAATCTTAGAAAATACGCTTATCCGCGTTGAAGCTTTAATAAAACGTAAAATATGATAATATCAGCGCATTATACAATACATTATTACACCAATATATAAATGATAATCACGCCTTTCTCCCTTACGGGGTAGGTAAAAAACATCAACGCAACGGATGGCAACGGTTCCCGCCACGTCTGACAAATTGTTGAAGGTGATTTCCGATAAGTGTGTAATAATAATAAGCGTCTAATAACAAAACATGATGTAACCTGAATTTCATAGATCTAACTATAAAATAAGGAGTGTAAGGGACAGCGTACCAGAAACTGATGGGGGTTGGAATGACCACTTCGATCAGATAATTTGTATGGAAATTCAAGAATTTCTTGGTGAAAGTTGTTCAGTTTCGTTGACACAGCAACCCCAATCAGTTTCTGGTACGCTGTCCCTTACACCCAGTATATTCCCCTACACTTGTTCACCTGTCCTTGAAATCGAAAACCGCGTCCTTTGTTTCCAACTCGTCGAGTCGTACATTTTAATGTTAGCGTCAATATTCTTGCGACATTTACAAAAAACACGCAACAACGGGTGAAGGCCGCGCGTCTACTACACAAGGTCCAAATGACAACTGTATTCATACTTGCTTTGTATACAGGGTGTTAATTTAGGCCCGTATTGATAATCAGCACTCAAGAGTGACGGCGAGTTTAAGTTCGTATCAGAAATGTCATTTCAGTACAAAACGACCTGTCAAATCCATACTTAATATTGCTCTCAATCTTGAGATCGATTTATAAATACGAGCCTTAATTGCGCCATAGCTTAAGGGATGGTTTAGTAAAGGTACAGGAGTACTAAACAACCTAAATAAAAAATCCTCCAATAGCCCCATTTCGTAGCCATCTATAATTTTTGGATTAGGTACTTAAGGAGTCAATGTTTTTTAGTTGGATATTTAAAATTATTTTTTATGTGCTCCTTTTTGGTTACTGAGGCCCGTATTGATAAACAGTTCTCAAGTGTGACAGCGAGTTTGAGTTCGTAGCAGAAATGTCATTTCAGTACAAAACGACCTGTCAAATCCATACTTAACCCTTTACAGCATACGAGTCCAAATATGACCACAATTTTTTTATCAGTTATTTTCACTCAGTAAAGGTAACCAAACAAATATAAATTATCAAAAATGGGTGGTCATATTTGGACTCGTATGCGTTAATGGTTTAATATTGATCTCAATGTTGAGATCGCTTTATAAATACGAGCCTAAATAACCCTAAGCTATGATACTTATTCAAATTACCTAACACCCTGTATGAACACCAAGTATGAATACAGTTGTCGTTTGGACCTATTTGGGGAATTAATGCTCGAAGTACGAACGCGCCTACGTACTTGATTTAATTAAATAAATGTTGCTACACCAGCACCTGACGCAATGTTACGGCAAATATATTTTATTTCAGGAATAGGTATGGACACAGAATATATCGGGTCAAAGGGACAGCCAGACAGACACGGAAAGGAGTTGTTCAGTCAAAGAAACTGAAAAACTTTCACCAGAAAATTCTTTCAGGAAATGAAAAAAAGTATTTGAATTTTCCATACAAATTGTCTCATCGAGGTGGTCATTTTGAATGGGAACGAAATTTTTTTTTCATTTCCTGAAAGGATTTCCTGGTGAAAGGTGTTCAGTTTCGTTGACTGAGCAATCTCTATCAGTTTCTGGTACGCTGTCCGTTACACCCGGTATAATGTATGGGTAACGGCTGGTAAGGTATATTTGTGTATATTGTGGTACGGTGACTTGAAAGTTTTGTATTTGGATGACGCACGCTAGGAATACTATCTCCCTTAATATAATTGATTAAATGGTCCAAGAATGTAGAGTCTGTTTACCAGGCTAACAATCAATTAAATTGCTTGGAGATATAGCGACACGATTAGATACATAAGAAAAATAAGGGTCATATAGGTAGTCGTTAACTACGTATGTACATACATAAAATCACGCCTTTATTCCTAATGGGGACCCAAACAAAGGTCGTTCCGCCACGTCTGACAAGTTTTGAGGGTTATTACAGATGAATATCTATATTGCTATATTGACGGGTTGTCAGCCCATCGCCTAAGCTGCAATACACTGAAACCCTCAAATCCCTTAGCTGGTTTCTACAACATGCCCGGGAGGAGAATGAGCTGGCACATTCTATGTTTTTCTATCACTTCCAGATCAGCATAGAAGTATAAGTAATGAGCAAAATCAATCAAAATCATGGCACCCAAAAATACTTATTAAAAAAATAATTAGATCTGCATTATGAATATGCAAAATAACACAAAATAATACAACTAATTGAAAACAAGAGGTACGTTTGTCCTTGTGAAACAAAGAAGTGATTGAATAAGTGATTTAACTATTTATTTTGTTTTATCATTTAAAGGATACAAATTGTATTGTTTATCGAGTTTATCTTGTTAAAGTACAGTTACACTAAAAATAAATACAACTAACCGTTATCACTGTTAACCGTTATCATTATCAAACAATGTAAACAAAATTCAGAGATAACGCGTTATTTTGCGAGATGTCACCGTGTAAGTACCATATTCACATGTGATTGCATTATCTGCGATAATAATACACTATAATATAATATCTAGCTAGATTGAACTGTTACGAACGATAAACTGTATTCAAGTGTTGTAAAGTCAATGGTCCGTTTTTCGACCTGAACTCGAAACATGACACAAACAGGGAGTTAGGTGACCAAACTTTAAGGCTCGTATTTATAAAGCGAACTCAAGATTGAGAGCAATATTAAGTATGGATTTGACAGGTCGTTTTGTACTGAAATGACATTTCTGATACTAACTCAAACTCGCTGTCACTCTTGAGAGCTGATTATAAATATGGGCCTTAGATGTGATCCTGTCCCACCCATGAAACAGAACAACTTTCCCCAAGAAACATACAGCTAGGTGAAGAAAAACATATACCTATATTACTCCCGGTATATTTTATTAAAATAATTATATTTATTTATTATAAATAATTGACTCGCAACTGTCACATAAATATAATTTTTCGGACGCACAGTTCTTTTTTTGTTCAATATTTTTGGTATTTGACACTCACATTGTTAATGGTTTTCGGTATGCAGAATGTGGATTCAAATCCAGCCTGAGTGCAACTTTTAGCATCTTTATTTTCATGTTTGTAAAAAATTGTTCTCTTATATGACTCGAACATAGACATCCTTGAAATATTTGCACTGCATCATTTGAGCTACAGAAAACTGTAGTATATCTATGCAGGCAATTTAGTTTCACGGTAGAGCGCTTAATGAATTTACGTTTTTTTTTAATTGAAATTTAAAGGTGCAGTAATGAAGCGAGTTAGCTGCTTAGACCTTGCCGCTTCCCAGGATACATACCTAACATAAAAGTGCATTGCATCCACATACATGCATCCATATAAAGCAAGCTCCTTAATGCACAACAACATTACTTTTTAAAGGATAGTATGTGTCTGACTTTTCTTAAAAGGTTAAGCGTGAAAAGTTATTCCAGGAAATTTTCTATTATATTTAGTTATTTTAAGTATTTCATATTTTGTTTTATCTAAGCCTGGTCAAAAGTCCACAATCATCGTTAAAAATTAAATTACCATATCACTGATGCGTAAAAATCAAATATCTTGTGTAAAAACGGAAAACTCAATAAGGATAGTTTTTGGCTCAAAAAACGTGTTTTAATCATCAAAAAAATCTCCTCAAACTGACCTTAAAAATTGCGGAAAACCCTGAAATTTCGGACCCTTTAAGCTAGAGATCACGACTAATCTTTTGAATTTCTTACTTAACCTAAGTTAAGCTGAATTATCCTAAGTTAATGTAAGTTTCCTAAGTTAGACTGGGTTAGGTGAGAATGTCAGAAGGTAAGTGATCACTACCAAGAAATGGTCGCAATTTTCTCAGTGTTTTTTCAATATTTTTTCTAAGCCAAAAACTATCTATTCATTACGAATATTCTGTTTCTTCACAAGTTATTTGATACCAAACAACTTTACAGTGAAATTCATGCTAAAATAAATTGTATATACGTAATTTTATTTGGTCAACCTGTACAAACTACAAAGGTGGAGGTAATCAATGTTTGTATATAAGTGTAAATAACGTATTGCAGTCTGATAAAGTGTTTTCAAAAGTGTAAATAACGTGTCCAGACATTTCAGACTGATAAAATGTTTTTCAGACTGAAAAAGACGCACAGACAAACTCCCGTGCAAGACTGAGTATACAGGGTCTCAAGGGAGACCGTAATTTAATTAGTCTGCAGCTACATATTAATTAGCGGTAACCTCTTTATTTACGACGGATGCAGCCCCGTGCTATACATGTGCATAAGCTAACGTTAAAAGTAAGAATACATTCATATTAGTTTCTTGAGCAGGTTAAATTATAATCCGGGGTTTAAAATGGCAAATGCTATGAGATTATGACATAAGAGAGAAAAGGCGGCCTGACGGCCTTCTTCTGGAAAAAGAAAAGAAAATCAGTCTTACAATTTGTTTATGCTTTTTATTGTCAATTTTATTTGACAAACGAATAAAACTGATTGTTTTTTTTGTATATTTTATCCTTTTCGTACTAATTTGAAATAAAGGAAAGTCTGTGTACCAATAAATAAAGTGGAGCAACCCATATCATTCTAAATGTTGGGAATTCTATCGGACAGGTACTTAAGAATGCGTTTATGTACGACGTACGTAATACTGGAAGCGTTAGTCTAGCTTTTGCTTCTGCTTTAAAGCTAAAATGTTCCGTATACCTATCTATATAAGACTCTACATTTCAAAAAATGTTGAAGTGCCTTATTAATAGTAAGTTTTTATTATTAGTATTATGTATGTTTTACCATTATCTCGGGACTATAGAGTCCCGGACTTTTGGGAGGCGTGCGTGGGGCCAAAGTATTAGTATTATTATGACTACAAATTAAAATATTCCATAGTAATTTTACTACAATTCAATATGTATCCAAACCACATACCTATAAATAAAGAATGCGAACTGAGCAAGATTTCCATGATACAATTAATTTAGCAATTCATTTAATGACTTTGTTTACTCGTCGTAATTATGGAACTATGAATAATGTTAATGGTGATACTATGCTATGGCAGGTTCCACATGGAGGGAAAGGGGTTGGAAGGTTTTCCACTAGACGGACGTCCACGGCAACGACAATGCCACGGCCTTGATTTGATTCCCCCCGGAATCGTCGCCGGCCTGCCAAACTGCATGGGTTTTGTATTCGTACGAAGTGTGCGCTTAGATTGGAACAAGGTGGACGTTATCATCGACGATATTACCGTTCTAGTGGAAAAACAGAGCCACTGTATCGTGACGGTATCGTTATCATGCCGCTGCCGTGCCATCTAGTGGAAAAACAGCCGTTGAGTTGAGTGACACGGGGTTTACGATGTTTTGTTAAGGGAGACAGGGGGAATTAAGGGGGGATTAATTTAAATATGGAAAGAGAGAGCATAGAGCACAGACATTGCGTCTGATTATCTAGGTAAGTACAAATAATGTGCAGTGAAAATTAGAAGTTAGAGCAAGCGTCAACCTTGCAACACTACAGCAAATAAGAAAGTACTTTAATTTTATCAGAATTAACGTTTTTGATACACTTGGGTATACAAAGTGTCTTGCAAAGGTAGCTGTTATACATTTTTATGCAATTCGAACCCCACTAACTGTTATGTCAACATAAACGTTTCACCAGACATCAAAAGCAATCAAAAGATTTTAGTAATTTTACGGTCCATTGCTCGCTCGTTTTAGTTTGATGATAAATGATAAGGTAGCGACGGTTTCGTTCGTCTCTTTCGTCGGTACGGGAGTGGTATGGTGTTATCTCGCGTGGTGCTTTGCTCGCTGGTCGGCACCGGCAGTCTACACGCGACACCGAGTGGAGCAGTCCACTCTACGCTCAACGCCATCACGAGACCCGACGCTCCGTGACAAACCTTACTACCATCACGTGGAACGCACAACTTGTGTCAACTTTCGTGACCTTTCCAAAACAAAATTAAAGTTTAACATAAATTAGAGGGAAAAACATGATGTGACATCGTGACACAATCGACAGTTTTGTTTACTTGCGAGTATAGTTCCAATGGAAATGACTCAGTGTTACAAAGTTTAAAGTGTTTGCGTCTTTACGGGCTTGGTGTGGTGATCGAAACGTCGCAGCAGGTCGGAATGCTCGCCGAGGATTGCCTGCTCCGCTGGATACTGACGATATAAATAGAACGGCCGATTAACATTCCATGTAATGGAATAAAGGCTGATTGTAATTCATGGCAGAAAGCAATCGTGTTTATTGGCCAAAATGATTGCAGAGCGGAGAATGCTGTGGTCTTACATGACCTGCCTTTTGTTATTAGCAGCAGGTTTGCCCTTTTTTCTTTGGACCTGGACGCTGAATGTACTCCTGTTTAATACACACCATCTTTCCGCCAAAAAACTTCTTCGAATGATCTCTAACACGATAATCAAACTGTTGCACCTTGTTCTAAGCATCAATGTATACCCAAAGCCTTTCAATTTAGTTAGTTTATAATTATACTGAAAATTATATCTACTCATATCAACGATACACAAAGACAAGATAAAAAAAACGCGAAACGTTGTTTTGCCCAATTAGTTCTTGATTGCTTACATAGCAAATTCTAAAATAGACGCGTCAAGATCAACAAACCAGTTTATGAAGATGAAGGTTATTTGAGACTTCCATTCATTCTTCTATCAACAAAACGCGTAGATTTTTTTTTGCGTTTGATACGTCTGTTATAGCAGCAAAACAATTGGTCAGGAAAATAAAAACAATATTCCTATATGTTTAGCTGACACAAATATGTGTAGTGTATTGACGATTATATTATATCTACACTATTCTGTTTTCCTCAGTAGGTACATACTGATTCATAAAGAAATATAGTAGAGCAAATAAATATCTCTACCACTAATGTAATCATAGTTATTTATGTTAAAATACATTACTAAATTGATTACATATAAAATTTTAAGTAAACAAATGTCAAGAAAATAATTTAGCCCATAGATACTAGAAAGATACTGAGTTTGAGTTATACACATGGTGATCCAAATAATGACATCATAAAATTATAGTACAACAACTCTGAGAATATCTATGATAAAAGGTACGGTACGGCATCAGTCATGTTTCCACTTCATTACAACATCGTGTCATAATAATCAATGTTATTTTATTGTTCTACACAAATCTCTCAAAAGCATATATTATTAAAACTTATTGATATAATGAAGCGTTGTGACGCACCCGAGTGTTACATATTTCATTTTAAAAAAGCATATTATACAGGATGTTAGCTTTTGTGAGTGTTTTAGTAACTATTAAGGATCACATAAAAAAAATACCACTCGACAAAAATGTCTGGCATTCCCATAAGAATTATCGAAGTGGTCATTTTGTACGGAAAAGTCAAATTTGTTTTTTGAATAATTTAAAAAAAATATATTGTTAACATTCTATATTTGACCGTAAAGTATGTATGACATTGGTCTTTACAACAGTCGAGGTACCTACCTAACTAGCATTAATTGTTCAGACATGTCTGGTATTCAAACCCGTTACGATGACCTATGTACATACCTACAATAACTACAGATCAGTAGAGTCAGATCAGATCGCACTTATTTCAAAGGAATAAAGTAATATTTTGAACAAAATCTTTGATCTGCACGCGCTATAATGTTGGTATCCAATGTTTCCCGCGAGCCTACGAGTACAATCAGGACGCAGAAAACCTCACATCTGGATACAATTTAAGTATACCTACAAAATGTTATTCTTTGCCTCGGTTGTGATAAACAAAAAAAAAACACACATACATACGAACACATTTATAGGTAGAACACAAAACATGAAGAAACGCTTCGTCATGTAGGCAGATATAATAATATATGTACTTATTAAAAAACACATGTGTAACAAAAATTAACTACTATTATTAATTTGACAAAGGCTTTGGGTTACATTGTAGCAAACCCCACCCTATTAATAATGTGAATAACTTTGTGATTAAATTACTTCTTAATCACGTACTACATAATTTGCAATCTGCATTTTTGAGTTTAGTTTAGTCACTAATTTAATAAGTTAATTAATAATGCTTGACTTACCACTATGTGAATAATACTGTATTTTGTTAAAATGTATGGGATATAAGGAGCTTGGTTTTGATGAAAACAATGTTTTTAAAATATGTCGTGTCTACTAAGAGTCTATATGTGCTTGTGATAATATTCAAATCCAAATGAATTAATTATTAAGAAGTTTAAAAAAAAAAAACCATCAGCTGATTGATAGGTACTCAGAGTAGTATTTTTTTAAACGGGCTATTTTTAGAAAAAAGATAGGCGATGCTCAGACATCGAAATGGAACAACTTTAGCGAAAAAAAAACTACCATAAAAAATTTTGTATGGTCGAATTTTTTTTCTCGTTTTTTTTTCCGCGTAAGTTTTTTAATTTCGTTGTCTACCAGTTTGAGTACTGACTAAAAATAACCCTAAATATTCTGGCTTATTGCAAGCAAAGTTATTTTTAATAGCGGCACATACAAACTTCGTTGTAGGTAGGTACATATTTCAGGGTAGTTTTGAATGCGGTTGTATAAACAGAAATTGTATTTATAGGAAGCAAAACAACTACGAGCTACTTTTTACCAGTGTAGTGGTTATAAGTATTTGAAATATGTAAATGTTACAGAGGTTATTTTTGATGCGAATTTTTTTTTTCGTGAATAGCTGTTTGGGATATTCAACGGTTTGGAACAGTACTTATTCTTGAAAACATTATAGCTTCCAGTCTGATTCTATTTAATGTTACCGCTAGTTCGATGTCTCTACGATGATTCATGATTGATGAAAGTTCATCTTTCATGGAGATTCTTGCATTGTGTCAATTTCAGCATTCCAGCTAGACCTAATAATATATTCTGAGGCTGAACGAACACAGTTTCGAACTAATTATTTGGAATTAGATTTGCAAACTGTAGGAAAATCTTTGCTGTTGTGCTAACATCATCGAGGAGGCTGACGTAATTGAATATCTGATCTGTGACTTATTTGTGTGCAAACGTGGTGCAAACAATTTACATATATCAATAGTAACACTTGGAATTGCGGAGTAGTAACGTTAAGGTCAGTGATATAATTAATCAATATATTGATCATAGTAAGACCAAAAAATTGGCAAATGCATTCTATTTACAGTTAGAAGCAAAGCAAGATTTTTTCTGCACCACCTTAATAAATAGAAATAGGTTCAGTTTAGCTAGAACAAGAATTTGGACTCTACATTTTTTTCCAGTACTTACTGTCACTAAAAGTCCACTGCAGGACACAAGCCTACCCCAATTGGGAGGATATTTTACTCCCCCCACTTGGCAGGTGGACTAGCGAGAGCAGTAATATAATCAAACCCAAGACCCTCCATGAAGGTAGATTTACCAACTACGCAATGCAGGTCGTCAAATTATCTCATGCTGGTAGGAGGTGTGCGAAACTCGTAAACCGGTTCAGTCGCTAGAACTATTTCAATTCCCTGTAGAGGGAGGAACTTACTGAACGTGCAGGTGCTTTATCAGTGTCATCCACTTCTGTGATGCTGTAGAATCTTAGGGGAAATACATCGTAAGCTAGACTTCAGCTATGTCAAAGTCAACCTAATTTAATTATTAATAACTATAAGTAGCTTTCACCTGCAGCTATGAAAATTATTTCTGTGGCAAAAAATTCTTCCAGGTTAAATTATAGCTAATTATAACAGGAAAATAAATAGCTAATAAAATTTAAGTCACCATAATTTTTTTTTGCTGTATTTACCTCATATCTAGGGACTTTCGTGAGGTTATGATTTCATTAAATTACTGTTAAATTAATGGTTTTCTGTTGTCAATGTGTTTGTCATTAGAGGTAGAATTACATGCTCTAGTATTTTTAACAAGAAACCTCAGCTGCGGTTTTATGTCGGTCAAACTACTAAGAGTAAGAGTGCAAAATATTATGGTTAATAAGAAAAATAACGTTGAATATTATTTGTATTTATCTGTAGGTAGGTATATTATTATATTGCCTCCATCCATGCTGGACTCGGAGTGATAGAAAAACATAGAATGTGTCAGCTGCATCTCCTCCCGGGCATGCTGTAAAAATCAGCTAAGACTTAGCACGCAGGGCGATATTTTTCGCGCGAATTAAATCCGCAGAAATCTGTGATGTATGGAGTTGTATGAAGGTGCACGCACTTACGGAAAAAAAATGCACGAGATTCTACATACACTTTCCCCCCCCACCAACCGCGATTATTTTGTGGCGGAACGACCTTTGTTTAGGTCGTTTACGCTCTGCCTACCCCATTAGGGACAAAGGCGTGATTATATGTATTTATGTATGTAGGTATTTTATTTTTAGATATGTAATTTTACCTCTACCTAACACACAAAAACATTGACAACAGAAAACCATTCATTTAACATGCTAACAGCAATGTGCCTATAATACAGCATGATGTTTTCATATCAGAGTAGTTTTATGCCTTAGCTCATTTAATAATTATTTAAAATTAAAGCTGTGCCTACATTAGACTCGTTATTCCTGCTCTATAAAATGGATTTAGTCTGAGGACTCTCCTATCCTTGTGTTTATATATTTTATCCATATCTAATTATCTGTCACACGCGTTTTTTTTTTCACGTAAATCCAATTTGTCTTTGAGCCAGATGAATCAGCCAGACAGTTTATTTTTACTATAAATTATGAATGAAGCTGAGTCAGCGACTGTAACTGCTGTTTCTCGTAGTAAAAGAGATCGTAGTACAAACAAGAGTTCGATGTGTCGCGACATTGGGGGACCTCTGACGTACCTAACCGTACGGTATTACGCATGGGATTTCTATACAATTCACGAATAGTTTTCCTGAAAGTTTCGAGGTGGCTACCGTAATCATTCATTTTCCATGAAGCAAACGCAAAGGCATCAGTGTTTTCCCGCCACATCATACTACTTTGGAGGAACATTAATTCAGTAAAAAAGAAAGTGCCTTCTCTAGAACAGAGTGCCTAAAAAAAAACGAATGTAATAAAATTTTCCTCCAGAGAGAAAACTACGAAATACACTATTTATAACAAAACTAACAATGGGTTTCGAACTGAAACGTGTGAAACCGAATTTAAACTGAAATTAGCCCTGTACTAAAATTGTTTAGTGACCAATACTCCGCTACTGTACCTATAATATAAATTATGGTGCGGGTTAGTATAGTATCCAGACTCCGAATCACGAAGTTATGAGTCATGCTCATGGCTGTTCAGTCGGAACGTAACTATCGGCAAATTATGAGAACCGTGATTCATTGTCAGTAATGCTCTTAAGCTCGTATTTATAAAGCGCTCTCAAGATTGAGAGCAATATTAAGTATGGATTTGACAGATCGTTTTGTACTGAAATGACATTTCTGATACGAACTCAAACTCGCTGTCACTTTTGAGAGCTGATTATAAATACGGGCCTTAGACTATACAGGGTGTAAGACTTATCTCAGTTACCTTAATAATGTATAACAGTAAAAGCGTTTGTGCACTTATCTAATCCGTATTTGGCCTTCCTAGTAATTGTATGAAAGTTTCTGCAACCATCCATATACGTTTCGTATGTTTTTTTGGATATGTATTGGATACGGATAAGTGCACAAACGCCCTAACGATATGCAAAAAAGATTCTTAAGGCCCGTATTTATAATCAGCTCTCAAGAGTGACAGCGAGTTTGAGTTCATATCAGAATTGTCATTTCAGTACAAAACGACCTGTCAAATCCATACTTAATATTGCTCTCAAACTTGAGATTGCTTTATAAATACGAGCCTAAGTTAAAGTCATCTCAACCCAAACAGAAAATTAGAAACGGAAGTTAAGTTATGGTCAGGAAGGTAGTGATTTTTATTTTCATTTTCCAGATAAATAACTGGAGCACACACAGAACGAAAAATAAAAAAATATCGAGACCATAGGATACAGTTTTTTACTGAGATTTTCTATCAGTGCTAATGATCACGCCTCCATTTCTAGTCTTCCTTAATCCTCGAATTTGCAGTTTTAGTTCTTCTGGCTTGATGAGGGTCTGCACTAGTTTTTTGGTCTCTTCGCTAGATTTTTCCTTATTTGCAGGATAAATGGCAATGCTGCTGGGTAGTAGCGGGCCGAATAACGGAGTTGTTTCTGTTTTGACGGCATCGGCAAAGGATATGGTGGGCTGAGTTGAGGTATTTGGGGCAGGTTTCATGCTGAGCTTTAGATCTTTTATCTGTGCTGATATTTCATTTACTTCATTGCATCTAGTAAGTTGATGACAATCACATACATATTTTATCCTCACAAACAAATAAAGTTTATAGATTTATAATTAAGTATCTAATCTAAGATAAATCAATAAAAATTTAAAAACAAGTATCTAATGGAAATAATATCATAATGGAAATAGTGCATATTAACCTACAACTCTACATTTTAAAAATAAATCTTTAGGTTCAAAAAAAAGAAGTTTACTTGAAGATGACATCCTTTAATTAGCAAGTTCACTGTAAGTCTTTCAACTTGGCATGTGAATTCAGTTTAGTCTAGCAGTTCTTATCCTTATAATAACAGATCTGCTAACAAGTCCGATGGTGTAATGGCTAGGGCCCGCTGCCCTCCTGTTGCAGGGAGGAAGTCGTTCGATTCCCAGCCCGTGCAAATGTGTTTTTCGGTTTCCGAATTTCATATGTACGTGTATTCGGAACTTTTACGATGAAGGAAAACATCGTAAGGAAACCTGCACACACCTACGAAGAAATTCAAAGGTTGTGTGTGAAATCGACCAACCCGTACTGGGCCCACGTGGTCGACTCGACTAAGGCCCCTATTCCAGGGTAGGGCTCGTGCCCCTTGGTGGGGACGAATATGATTTGATAATGATGAGTTTTACCTTATAACTCATAACAATTCTGCTAAGAGTTAGATCAGATACCGGTCATCGATCGGACTAGAGTTTAATCACTAGATGTACTTACATGATGAATGTATTAATCGTGTACTAATTCATATCAAGCAATACTCAATGATATATCTTTATACAATTCATATCTAGCAATTATCATTGAGTATTTATCTTAGATACAATTCTTCTTATAGTTTAATCGCTATCAATGAAGTCCTTGTTTCTCACCCACAGCCAGTCGTATACCTACTTATACGTCATCATAACATTTATTTTAAATTAATATATTTACCCCACCCAGCTTCGTACGGTTGCAATTTAAAATGTGGTGTAGAAAAAAGAACAAAGAAATAGACAAAGGTATACAGGAACTTAAATTAAATAATTTAATTCCTTATCAGGTTATTTATAAGGAATTTTATTTTAATGAGAGCAGTGACAGTGATCAGACGTGTTTTCTGCACACTTTAATTTTATTTAATAACAATTAGTGTCAAGATAACTTCCGCGTTTGTGAGCGCGCATCTTTGCACGTATTTTAAGTGTGTCAGTGCGTAATGTTCGCGTTTCATTTGTATCGCTAAGATATGTCGAACATAAACAGTCCGTTTAATCGGAGCTCAGTGACACCTCGAAGTCCTCCTGAGCGTCGGGAACAACCAGAACAACCAGCTCCGCCTACCAAGATGGATACCGAGGTAGAAATTGTGTCGACTCCGGAGATACAAAATTTTATTTCCGGGGTCCAAAAAAGCCTGGAAGACATCTGCTCTATATCAAGTGAGTCAACCAAAAAATTGGATGCGGAACAGAAACAACGAATCAGCACCCTATCTAGGAACGTTCTCGCTGGGGTAGCACAAATGGCTGTCCAGTACCAGGCCATGAAGTATAAATACGTTGTACTTAGTCATCAACTTACTAGATGCAATGAAGTAAATGAAATATCAGCACAGATAAAAGATCTAAAGCTCAGCATGAAACCTGCCCCAAATACCTCAACTCAGCCCACCATATCCTTTGCCGATGCCGTCAAAACCAGAAACAACTCCGTTATTCGGCCCGCTACTACCAGCAGCATTGCCATTTATCCTGCAAATAAGGAAAAATCTAGCGAAGAGACCAAAAAACTAGTGCAGACCCTCATCAAGCCAGAAGAACTAAAACTGCAAATTCGAGGATTAAGGAAGACTAGAAATGGAGGCGTGATCATTAGCACTGATAGAAAAGATGACCTTGAAAAGATCAAGAAATCGGAGCCACTCATAACCTCAGGGCTGACACTTAAAGAGACCGCAAAAAAATGCCCGAAAATTATCCTTCTAGGTGTGCCCTCAAACACAACAGAGGCTGAACTAAAAGACTGTATTTATGAACAGAATATAGCAGATAAACACCCATTGACCAAAGAAAAAATTACCAACTCAATTAAGTTGAGCCACAAATCAGGGCGAAAGGATGCTGCGTCATGCAACTTCATCCTAGAAGTCACGGCTGACGTTAGAAAGATCATTATACAGCAAGAACGTCTTTTTATAAATTGGACCTCCTGCCCGGTAAGAGATTTCACTCTAGTGACTAGATGTTATAAATGCCAACAGTACGGTCACTCAGCGAAATTCTGCCGAGAAACTGACTCTACCTGTGGTCACTGCGGACAAACCGGGCACAGCATTAAGGACTGCACTAAAAAGGACCAACCCGAGAAGTGTGCGACCTGCCAGCGCTTTAATAAGCCAAGCAATCACAAGACTGGAGATGAGACATGCCCAGCAAGAAAAAGCGCAGAAATGAGACTTCTGAATTCAATTGACTATGAGGGCGCCTAGGGCGCCGCACCACCTGCGTATAGCCAGCACAAACATGGGTAATGTAGGTGAAGATATAGGAAGAGACATAGATTCCACTTTTAATCATGAATCACTGATTTGTGACACAGATCAGTGCTCAGAATTACTTAAAAAAATGACTCGTAACTTTAAAATATTAACGCAGAACATCTGCAGCATAAATTGTAATTTTCCTAAACTGCTAACCTTGTTACAACAACTAAATGTGGAAATTGATGTGATTGTTTTAACTGAATGTAGGCTATCTTCACAGCATCACATTCCGCAGTTACAGGGTTATAACTCACATAGTACTTCAAAAACAAATGTTTTACAAAATGACGGCGTAGTCCTATACATAACAAGCACTTTTACTAACGTTATAGTGGAGGAACCTGAAATGATAGACGGAAACTGCTTAATTGCCAAGATAGGAAATGATACCGCCATAGTATCCATATACCGATCGCCCTCGTACAGAAATATTAGTAATTTCTTAAAATCACTTCATGATATAATAATATCAATTAATTCTTTCAGAAATATCTTTATAGTCGGTGATATTAATTTAGACATAAAAACAGGAAATGTAGATCGAAGATCGCCTGAATATTTAAATTTCACCGCGTATCATGGCCTACTTCCAACCCACCTTTTTCCAACTAGAGACAGAAACTGCTTAGACCACATTTTAGCAAAAACAACATATCCACTTAAAACATTCGTTTTATCATCGCCCTTGACTGACCACAACGCAATTGTGCTGAGTATGCAAAAGATTTATACTAGGGCAGATATTGACTTTAAATACACAAAACTAAATCACAATAAAGCTTTACTTGACCTTGAAAAGCTGGATTTAACCCCAATATATGACATGACAAATGCAAATTTAGCCGTGGAATTCCTTATAACCTCCCTGACAACTATTATAGATGACAACACAAAAACTGTATTAATAAAAAGACGTAACGTAGTTATCAAACCATGGATTACTCCTGGTATATTACGCTGCATTAGAAACCGGGATAAACTCCATAAGAGACATAAAAAATCACCAGAAAACCTAATCCTAAAAACAACTTACTACCGTTACCGCAACTTTTGTAACAATTTAATCAAGAAACTAAAACGTCGATACGATAGGGAGCAAATAAATAAAGCGGGTCAGAACAAAAAACTATTGTGGAAGGCTATAATAAATGTAACAGACATGACTAAACCTAAAACTCCTGCGCAAGCATTAATATCGAACTCAGCGAGCGCCACGCAATCGATAAATAAAGCGAATACATACTTTGCTAACGTAGGTAAATCTTTAGCGGAAAGGGCAAAAACGTTTTCCGACTGTCGACCGCAATTGCATACACTGACTTCCCAACTACAGTCATTTACTTTATTAAATACAGACGAAGCTGAAATTGATAGAACTATAATGACCTTGAGAAATGACTGTGCCACTGGTATAGACAGAATACCCTGTTCTTTTCTAAAAACTTTTAAAGATTATTTAATCCAGCCGTTGACTTACATTTTTAACCTTTGCTTCGCAGAAGGAATTTTTCCCAATGCTTTGAAAAGGGCGATAGTCCAACCTATCCATAAAAGTGGAGATAAAAGCGTCGTCAATAATTACCGTCCCATAGCCATACTGCCTTCTCTTTCTAAAATATTAGAGAGATTAATTCAAAAAAGACTTGTTAAGTACTTAGAAGACAATAATCTACTTGCCAAAACTCAACATGGTTTCAGATCCGGAATGTCCGCAGAAAATGCCGTACACGAGTTAACTGACTATATAACAAGAAAATTAGACTCACAAAAGAAATGCATGGCCATATTCCTGGACCTCGCTAAAGCTTTTGATACTGTTTCAATTCCATTACTTTTACTCAAATTAGACAGACTAGGAATTCGGGGTCATCAACATAAATTGATCAAAGACTATTTAACTAACAGGACACAGCGCGTAAAGATTGGTGAATTAGTAAGTGACGAAATATCTATAGAGTACGGTGTTCCTCAAGGGAGCATACTAGGGCCAATACTTTTCCTTATCTATATTAACGACCTATGTTTACTACACTTACCAAATGGAAAACTGATTTCATACGCAGACGACACCGTACTTATCTTTAGTGACAAAAACTGGCGTGCTGTTTTCTCTAGAGCGCAATATGGATTTGATCTAGTGAATCGCTGGCTTAGAGAAAATTTACTAACCCTTAACACTGACAAAACCAAGTTCATGACCTACTCTTACAGATCCCATACTCAGCCGCCACTACATACGTATAACATAAAAGCTCATAACTGTTCACTTCAAAATTCTGTAACGTGCGACTGTCCCAAATTAAACCCAACACAAACAATCAGGTATTTAGGTATTATTATAGATAACCACCTCAACTTTAAAGCACACATAGAAGCTCTAACAGGCAGAGTGAGAAAACTGATCTTTGTCTTTAAAAACTTAAGGCATGCGGCCAGTAAAAGTTTAATAAAGACAGTCTACCTCGCACTCTGTCAGTCACTGCTGCTTTATTGTATTACATCTTGGGGTGGCTCTGATAAAACTACTTTAATCCAATTGGAAAGAGCACAAAGAGCTGTATTAAAAGTTGCAACCTTCCGTCCCTTTCGCTTTCCTACCACTGAACTCCTCAACGACTGCGCTGTACTCTCAGTCCGGCAGTTATTTATTCAGGAAACTGTCATTAAAAAACATCTACTAACACCCTATGACCCGACGTTTGTGGTCAATAAAAGACGAGCAGATATTGTCTGTACACAAGATATTTTTCGAACGGAACAGTCACATAAATTCTTTTGTTTTCTGGGCACTTATCTCTATAATAAATTAAATCTCATCCTAGATCTTTATCCCATGCAAAAACATTTGTGTAAGAAGACTATACAAAAGTGGCTCATAGGTAAACCTTATGAAGAAACAGAACAACTTTTAATGGTGACTGCCTAAATCATAATCTTTTACACTAAATTATTTACTGTCAACTAACACATAGAATTAAGTATAAAAATACTAACACTAATTTATTAGGGTAAATCAGTAATTAGTATTTTATTTTTTTCAATTAAATTTGTACACAAGTCTTAAATATCAATGCATTATTTAATTGTAAGAAACCTAAGATACAGGTAATCAATTTACTTAGTTTAGGTATCAATACAATTTTTACAGATTTTAAAATAAATCATTAGTACTTACTTTAAGCTAATCAGTTATTGTTTACATATTTTATTCTATTTTGTATATTTTAGTTAGTAACTAATTAGTAATTACATTTATATTAGTCCGTAATTAATAATAATTAATTGATGTAAACATTATTTTATGAAATAAATTATTCTTATTCTTATTCTTATTCTTATTCTTATTCTTATCAGGCCGTACCTAAGCTAGTTTGACTAAATTAAGTAAATTTAGTCAAACTAGCTTTATTTGACTAGTACGTACATAATAGTATTTACAATGTTAAACATAGTAATATTATGAAAACTAATGTGGACGGTATGAGCAAAATTCCTCAGTGAAACGTATTTTAACCCAGAATGCAAACGCTGGAATGTATACAGAGTAGATGCATTTCAAGGAGGAAAATAGAATAACCATGAGGAAAATAAGTACTTAAGTGCAATTACTAGGGCATTTAATCACAGCTAGGTAAAAGGAGGGTAAATAATGTAAGCAACCGACACACTGTCATACAAAAAGTTTGGTTACTTACGCATATTCTAAATTACAATAAAACATAACATGTTGTCACTGATACAATTATATGAAAATATTAACAATCATAATTAGTAGGTATTTCTATTAATATTAGAAATTTATATTTATAAATTGAAAAAAAATAATTTTTCTATAGGTACTTCAATCATATCTACCGGATAGTCGATAACATTTTATTCAGTGGCAATGATTTTATAACTGAAGAGATAACGCTCTAGTTTTTGTTGGGTTGCAACATGGGAGGCAACTTTAAAATAATTTTGTAGAATGAATGATGGTTAGCATCATCATTCGCTTACCCTTATCCCATTTATTTGGGTTCAGCGATTATGGTATAGCATCATCATCATCTCCCTACCTTTTTTCCGTATTACACGTACTTATGGTATAGCATATTTTACATAAATGATCTTTGAATCAAACATCAGTGATTTACATTATTTTGCTGTCTTTGTTAAAATATGATGATATTTATTTTATTTATCCACTTTTATTTCAAAGTACGTTACGTAGAACAAAATCTACAGTAAGTGGCCTGCTGAAAAAGTTCATTACGTCCAGAGTAAATATCGTTATCTACAACATCAACTAATTTATGCGTATAAATCTAGTTACCGTCATAGCATGCAAAATCAGCAACCTGAAGTGGCAGTGGGCGGTGTACATAACTCGTTGAACCAGATTGGAAAGTTCTGGAATGGACAACGCAAACGCAGCGTAGGACTCAACAAATGATTTCTAACTGTATTATTACTTACCACATTACATACAACTGCCTCCGTGGTCTAGTGGTCTGAGCCATGGGCTCACGATCAGGAGGTCCTGGGTTTGATTCCCAGAGGGGGAACACAAATTCGGAGGGCACGATAAGCCGTCGGCCTCGATCGCTGTCTTTGATAGTAGTCGTTACAAAAACCATGTCTGAGGCCTATAAGCTGTGTTATGTCGGTTTGGGCGGAAACTTGTTCTGCGATAACCATTTAATTTATGGAAAGTAAGAAATTAAAAATTTGCCTTTCTTTCCATTTAAATTATTTAACAACAAGTTAAATACATATTTTTTTATCTATGGAACTATCTATAATGATCTTTTCATAAATACGCACGTCTACACCTTATAGCATGCAAAAAAGTAAGCTTATTTATCTTGAGACATAAATTTGTGAAAACATCTGTCGCCTCTAGACTGATTATTTAAATTAAGCCTAGACTGTATCATTTGTCAACGTCTATTTACATTCAAATGGCAAATGGCATCTTATTGACAATGAAATTACGTGAAGGTCACTGAAATTAATTCATATTCAAAGAAATATAATATGCGCCATCAATCATTTTTCGAGTTACTAAATGACACGCAGTAAAATCCCTGTTTGCTCTTAGTTCTGAGTGTATATTTTGAGTGTATTACATACATACATACATACATAAAATCACGCCTTTATCCCTAATGGGGTAGGCAGAGCAGAGTGTATTATTGGCAATAAACATAAATAAGGATGTTTTGTAGCTTTCACAATCATCCATCAAGATTGATCTAACTTTCCTTTTAACATCAACTTAAAGGAAAAATACCATTGAAGATTCAGGGTCAAATCATTATAGTAGATATTTTGAATAATTTGATGTCTTTTTTTGGGTTGTAGAGAAATTTTAATAATACCTTATTTTGATGTTTTTAAAACATTACTGTTTTTTTCTAAAATACATTAAAGGGAACAATCAATTTCGCAATTTCCGAGTTTATTCAGATTCATATTTCACAGAGCATTATGTTACGTTTGAATTTTAATTTCAAAATGACAAACTGTAAAATTTAAACTCAAATATAAATATGATAATATGTAAATATGTCATAGCCGGTATGAGTGTGGTTTTGGAATCCTAGAAAGACTACAACTAATGTATTGTCATTATCGCTCTATCGTTGGTCGACCTCTTATGCGTGAGTATGAGTATTGCCTAACTTTCGTTTTTGGAAATAATACTCGGAAGCACCCAGTGGACTTCACACTGCAACCAAAGTTTTCGAGACCCTGAGAAATTTAAAATAATATGAGCACTATTTCCAGTGTAAGAAACATTTCATTATGAGGTTAGAGGAAGCGTCTCATTCCACAATAAATTTAGTCAGCAGGATGCTGACGATAAGTACACGAGACATCCGTCCTCAGTCACAGCTACAACAATACCACGATCTGTTCAACTTTGTTTTAGGTTTCTGCAAAAACACGCACAATCCTTGATCAGTGCTGTTTTAAATGACAGTCGTAGTATTATGTCGTCGTAGTATGCACGACGTAGAGATAAGTTCACTAGATAATACATAATTTTCAGTGTAGCAGAGACCTTGTTTGCGCGTGAACTACATATACCTACCCTTGATTTTATTTAAACGTATCCACGTCACGTAGCATCAGACGTCACTCCCCACTTAAACTAATTACGATTAATTCGCGGTCAAGTCGGAGAAAGTGGGGGGTCCATCCTAATCGCCTAATAGTCCACAGTTTCCAGAATATGATACGATCAATTGTTAATTTGCTCCTGCTGGTAGGATTAATTTCCCGAATGCGGCCGCGCCCCGCCCCGCCCTGTTCACTGTCGCTAATTAATAGTGTTTTCGATAGGTGACCGTAGTCTGCTGGGCTCATGTTACAACCATTAGCCTGATAACTGTCATCTGTCCGCGTATGTGCCCTCGGTGACGCAGTACCACCTACCTGATCAAGTCCAAGGTCATCATTGTTTGTCCCACAAACATGATTAACCACTCGATAGATAGCTTTCTGTAGTAACGTCTAACTTAATGGATTACCTATCATTTTATTTCAATGACTACTTAAGTCACGCCTTAGGGAATAGGGAGATCATCAGCATAAATTTAAATCCCTTTAACGCCTCATCTGTCAAAATTAGGCTCTTAACAGAAAATAATGTGCTAGCTAGAGCGTCAAGTTGTTATCACATAGTCTTAATAACATAGGAAGAAACTTTATTGACTTGAGAAGCAACAAGATTTACCTATTAATTTATGTTTTTATCACTTCTAGTCCAGTATGGAAGAGATTAATTCGAGAGTAATCAAATTACTAAGTATTTTAATAATTATAGTGAATTACATCTTGTAATAGAGAATTTTGCAACGTGCAACAGTTTTCAAACGTATATAAAACACACACATCATATCGGGTACCGTATTATAAATTTATCAATAAAATGCGTGGCCGCATCCCGTATCAGTTACTGATGATGGCCGTTGCCCAATAAAAATAGAAAACTATTATCGTTTTCAGGAGCTCAAGCAGCAGACGGACCAATCATTATTAGTCCACCTGGCCCTGAAATAACATTACAATACAAACAAAATTTCACACTACAATGTCGGGGAAAAAACCCGGTGCAATTTATAAAGCAGGAAATCTCAGAAGAAGTCCCAGAAAATACATTCCGAACAGAGAACAGAAGTGGAATTTCCGAAAACGGGTTGGAATTTTGGGCAGCATTAGACCTATACAACGTTGACCGATATGCAGTGAGATATTACGCCTGTGTCGATGACACAGTCGACACGGTACAAGTACTTCAGAACATTGTAGACGAACCCAACAACACAGAACACGCTTCTTATGTCTATGTTTACGTTAACGGTGAGAATTTATAAATGAAACCGATTTCTTAAGTGTTCGTGCGTTATTGTTATCTATAACTAAACTTTGTGTAATTTTTAGGCACCGGTCAATTGTTTGCGGCTATGATGTCTTTTGTCGTAGTAAAAAGCGACTCGAAATTTGTTGTTGAATGTAAACCTACCACGCCTGATACTAATGTAACATTACATTATTCCAATACAATAATAAGTTCAAGTTATTCGGTACGTATATAAACAAAATAAGTCCTAATTAGATGTCACTATTCTCATGTGCATAATATTATTAATAATTAATGTGGGGATCGTATATGCACGGGTAACATAAATGTTGAAAGGATTTACAGTCTCTTTGGCTTTGATGCAAAGAACTACCAAAATTTAAAAAATATACGAGCCTGAAGCATTTTGTTCTATATTGCGCTGTGACGACTTCAGTCCACTGTATGATCGTCTCTTCAAATAATGCAAGAATGCTACTTACTAATGCTTATAGCTAATGTCAAAGCATGTTTCTAATAACTGCAAGCAAGCACAACTTTTAATAACTGTGGTTGTGTGATAACAGCGTTTTTGATATTCAGGACTCTACAGAATTTGAACATGATCGTTACTCATATAGTCCTAAGGTTGGGTTCACCATCCATAGCGATGAGATTCCCGATTTCACTCCAACTATTTTCAAATGTGGCTTTGACAATCACGGCAAAATCCATCTTGAGGATGTTATTGTGCACAAAATATGTAGGTGAATTTTAAGTGTGAATTTACTTCTTGCTTGAAACATTCACTTCATTCGCGATAAAGATACCCAAACTGCAACGAACTCATGTACATAAAGCAGCAAAATAATTAACTTGTTCGTGAATGAAGTGCAGTGCGTTTTTCAATTTCGATTTCAGTTTGCCAATTGACAATATATTATTTCGCAAATTTTTGGAGACTTTTTGTTTCCTTCAGTTCGGATACAATAATAACCTTATTCATAAAGTGAAAATTGAAAAACGTCCTAATGTAATTTTGTATCTTATACGTACTAACAAACTATTATTTACTTGGCGTTATGATACTAGCCGCAGAGTAACAAGCCACCAGGTTATACTATAAAGTACTCTCCAAAGATCGGGTTTACATTTAAGAAATCAAAAAAAGGCAAACGAAAATTTGAAGGCAACTTCAAATGCAAACTACAGCGGGGAAAAGAAAAATCTCCTGAGTTACTGATTAAGTGTAAGTAATAGTAGATCAATGTTGATGTCACCTAACCAGGTAGTCGGTGTGGTACTTTTATGTTCTGTGTTATCGCTTCCAAGTTTACTTTTCTTTTTAATTTTCTTCCTTGGTGTGTTGCTCTGCGTTTTCTTTTTCGCACTTTTTATGTATGAATTAACCAATTAACACTAATAATCTTAAAACCTACCCATCACGTCTGCACATAGGAATGTTCATGCCCATCGGTGGATTTTTTTTAACAGGAACGGCTGGTTACTCATTAATATTTTTGTCGTGGTTTGTATACTTTTAATTTTCAAATGTATCTTTAGTAAAAATATTCAAAATCCTTGATTTCATTCGTTAACATTACCATCAGAGAATGTGATATTAAAGAAAATCTTTATATTTTTACTCCGTAATTTCTGTTGTTCATTAGAGGTTTTTTTGTTTCGTATTTATTGTTATCATTATATAACAAAGATATCTAAGTATTTTATTATTCATTAGACTGAGACTAAAAATGCTGCATGTATCAATATAAAGTTTTATAGTAAATTAATATTAAACCAGCAAATTCATGATTTACTGTTTTTTATAATAAAAAAAATATTATTAGCCTAGAAATAGTATTAATTTGTAAAAAAATGTCTTATTTCCAGTTGTGCCACCAATGGACTTGACAATCGTGCCTGAAATAGATGGCGGAGAACCATATTTTCTTGAAGGGGAGATCTTTACCCTCAACTGTACTGTGGAGTACAGTCAGAACCCAATTTCTCTGGTGTGGAATCTACCGATAACAGCTGATTCAAACAAGGTAAAGACGGTCACGAATGGTCAATTATACTTAAAACTAAGTAATTTTTGTTAGCCGGCTAAAAATCCCTACCTTGCTCTTAAGGTGAAAGTTTTAGGCCAAATTAGCTACGAGATTTCGAGATAATGATTCATTGAGGGCACGACCTAACTAAATCTTGACTAAAATTATTGCCATCCCTTTCTGTTCTTTCATGATTGATAGATAGTTAAGTTGTGATTTTTGCAACAACCAATTGCTACCAATATCTCGAAATAATATTTCGAAATCTAGTTGCTAGTTTGTTGGTATTATGTTTAATTTACACTGCTGTCGAATGAATTACATTGTTAAATTCTGGATGAAATCCTGCCAAGTAACTTTTTTGTGACTTCACCCGTTTTCACACTTGTAAATCATACCTCAGTTGGTGTAAAATACCCATCGAAATATTCAAGTCGATGCGACGGGAGTGTCAGTCCAGTTTCGATTCCGACTCAAAATATGATGAAGAAGTATTTATTTTCAGATACAAACGGTCACAAATTCGGAAAGTGTGCTTCAATATGGTCAGCTTCTGTATCGGAATATAACAGTATTCAACGCGACTAGAGACGAAGCTGGAACCTACGACTGCATGTTAGTCAACAATCATGTAAAGAGGTCTACCAATTTTACCAAAAAATACCTTGGTAAGCAATCGTTTGATGTTTTTCTAACAGTATGTAAAAGTTTTACCATAAAATATAAAGTACTTTATAATATGAGAAAACGCCTTAAATCAGCCTAAATAACATCTGTAGTTTTGAAAATAGCTACAGGTTATTCCTTGAGGTATCCAGATGAAGATATCGAAAATTATGAAAATGTGCAGGGCGCGCTATGGGTGTAGGGGGGAGGAAAGGTATTTCACAGATAGAGGAGTAGTGCTCGAACTAATTTTAGAGCACCCTGGCACACCCTGAGCAAAGCCACATCGCGACAAATAAAAAGCAATATGGTGGAAAACAAGATTTACAATGAAACACTTGTTTAATTTCAGAAAATCCGATTCTTAAACTAACAAGAAGGCACTCTGAAGTAATGCAAAGAGGAATTAAAAATTCCACGTCGCAAATGGCCATAATAATGATTACAATTCTTCAAGCTTACCCCAGACCAAGAGTAACAGTGTAAGTTATTACATCAATATAATAAACTAAATTACTGATATAAAATGTTACCTTCTATAGACATAACATTTCGTTTTTGCTCTGCCTACCCCACTAGGGATAAAGGCGTGATTTGTGTATGTATGTATGTATGTATGTACTTTCAGGTATAAAGACGGTACAATAATACCGAATGATGGAAAGAAATACCAAATGCAGCTAATGGATATATCGTTTGTACTGAAAATATATAATCTCACTTTTGAGGACTCTGCTGTGTACACAATGAAATTTTTCAATGGAATAGAAAAAGATATGAACCAGACACTCGAAGTTATAGGTAAAGTAGAAAGGTTTTTTTAATTTTATCAACAGTACTATTTAATTACTTTTTGTTATTATTTATCTTATTTACACACAGGTGTTCCCAGAGTGAAGTTTAATACCGCAACGAGGACATACACACAAGGAATGCAGGCATCTATACAATGTGAAGCACTTGCTTTACCGCTGCCTACAGTCGAGTGGATTTTCACTGATGAGGATGGTGGTAATACTGTTCTTCAAAATGTAAGAGTCGTTATTTATTTTTTATTCTGCATGGGTTTGCTTTTGACTTTAGACACTAGGTCAGGGATGACAGTGACAGAGTCGACGATGGAGCGAGTAAAACCCAGAGGATGCCTGTTAAGGCACTGGCATTCTCACGCACCGACAATATTATCATTAAATAATCTAAAAACTCAAAACATGTTTTTAATTATGTTGCTTGTGCAAACAAAAAAACTAATCTAGGTTGGACAAGAAAACAAAAATAAATATTTAAAAACAAAATTTTACAACATTTACAGAGCAACTTCATAAACATAAGTAAAACGCAAGCAGCGAAATATAAAACAATATCAACTCTTACAATTAAAGTAAGAAATTCCGGAAATATAACATGTAAGGCCAAGAATAAAGAAGGAACTGTTGGGTCCAGTGCAAGAATCCTCATGTATGAAGTAGATGGAGGCTTTGCAGTAGAAAATGCTGACAAGATGTGGTATGCTGAAGGAGAAAACGTTACGTTAAAATGTTTAGCTTCAATATACGACTTCAATCATGTTACTTGGATCGATGAAGACTATCAAGAAATACCGAATGGTAAGCATGAATTAAAACATAATTTATTTAAGATAATGTTTTATCTATCATTATCATAATACTAATGTATATGTGTTATACTTTCCATTCCTTTTTTTGTACTGCAGTAAAAGAGCAAAAAGGAAAGTTTTCTTGGGTAGCCGAGTTGAAAATGGATTCAATATCAGTTGCTGAATCTGGAGTGTACACCTGTTTGGGAACACGATTAGATGACACCGAATCCACCATCAACGTGACGGTGACTGTTGCAAGTAAGATAAAGAAGAAAATAGTTATAAAGAGTACAAATATCAACGTCACTTTTCTATGACGTAATGCTCGTATTTGACTGTAATTAATAATGATAAATTTTTGTGCATCGTATCTTAGATATAGAAAAATGCTGGTATTTTAATGATTTTTTGTAATAACTCTTTTGCAGTTTACTTGTTATAAATTACTTGTTGAGTGATTAATCAAAATTTATGTACGAATTAGGAACCCAAGCGCCGATTGTATTTGGCCCTTCGACGGAGAGTTTAACTGTCGATGAATACAAAGCAGTTAACATGTCGTGTGTTGCCGATGCCGTTCCAGCACCAGAAATTGTCTGGTATAAGGTATTTGTAATAAAAATTTAAGTTTTATAAAATATGAAAATATTATGAGAATGGCTTTTGTCATGAGATTTGTTTTAATGATCTGTTAACTCACTTTGATATATGTGTCTTTCAGGATTATGTTCCTTTAGAATTCGATGATAAAATAAAAAATCTGGTGGCGAAACCAAATCAAACAACAATAAACTCTACAGTGGAGATCGGTTTTATGCAAGTGAATTACGAGGGCACATACGAATGCAGAGTGAAGAGCCGAGACAATGTGCAGATTAAAACTTTTGAGCTTCTAGTAAATGGTACACTTAATATTATGCTTACAATGACTGAGACTCTATTGTCTTTTAACATGTTTTTACGATAAGTCTATTCAAATGGAGATGATTGGATTGGACTCATCCATTTATTATTTTATTATTGTCATCCAACAAGTTTTGGTAAATAAAATTTAAATAAATGACTTTCAAAATAATGAGTTAATTTTTCTAATGTTTTTGAATTATTTTCAGATCAAGCAACACGAAAGAAGACTATGATAATCGTATGTTCATTTGCTGGCATCTTTGCCTTTATGATTTTACTGGTGATGTATCTGGTTTGGAAAGTACGGAAGGAAAGGAGATTTAGAAAAGAACTGGCAGCAGCTGGACTTCTCTACTTCAAAGAAGGACATACGAAGTCCATAAACCCTGGTTTGGGGATTGATGAACAAGCAGAGTTGCTTCCCTATGACGAAGCCTTCGAGTTTCCCGCCGAAAAACTTACTATGGGTAAGTTTAGGATTAGAAAGACTAAGTTGCTCCATTTTCCACATCCAGAATGTTTGCTGTAGTCGGCTTTAGAACTAAACATTTTGAGTTTATCTAATTACTTTCAAAATTTTCTATTATCCTACCAATATTATACATGCGAAAGTTTGGATGTTTGAATGTTTGGATATTTGGACGTTTGTTACTCAATCACGCTTCAACCACTGGACGGATCGGGATGAAACTTGTAGGTTAGGTCTTGGAATAGGGCATAGTTCATTTCGACGGGAAAACTCTTTTAACACGTATGAAAATGCGGTTGGAAGTCCTATATTTTTATTACTTTTACAATGTTTTCTACTGAAATTCCAGGCAAGCAATTGGGAGCAGGCGCTTTCGGTGTGGTCTACAAGGCGGAAGCTAGAGGTATCATCAATGCTGAGGAGACCACAACAGTCGCAGTCAAGATGGTAAAGAAGACAGCTGACAATATGTATATCAAGGCCCTTGCCTCCGAGCTCAAGATCATGGTGCATCTCGGCAAGCACGTTAACATCGTCAACTTATTGGGGGCTTGTACAAAGAATGTTGGAAAACGTAAGTATGTCTTTTTGATTTTTCATTTCTTGATATGGATATTTAATGATTTAAATAATAATTTATTTTTAATAGTGTCATTGCCTGCCTGACTATATTTGTATTTTTCGCTTTGTTGAATTGAAGATATAATAAGATAAGAACATACTTTGCTCTTATTTAATAAACAAATACAAACATTTAGCCTTTTTCCAATGGTTCAATTCTTTAGGAATCATAATAATTTCATAACATGAGCGTACATTATTACCTTTGCGATCAGGAAAGTTTATTTAATGGCTGAAACAAATTGAAGGTAGGCACGAGTGTTCCACTGTTATCAGCACGCTAATCTAGTACGGTCATTTTAGCTAATGGTAAAACATAATTTTAGCGACCTGACAACCGTAATTAAAATAAATATGAAAATGATCAGATTCTATGGGAACGTAATGATGGTAAAACAACTCACTGATTTTTAGATGCGTATGAGATGTTTTAGCCATAGGTAAACTGCGACAATATCCTTCTAACTTTATTATTTTTCTTGAAGAGCGCCAGACCTAGGGTATTTACCCTCGAAAAAAGACTATGTGAAGTAATTGTAATACACCGAAATCTTAGTTTCCCTCTACCAACTGATTTCTACATTATGCTTGAGAAAAAAAAACAGCTGTGACATATTATGTTTTTCTACTGCTCCCAGTCCTGCATGGAAGAATTTTAGGATTATTTTTTGTAATCACCATTATCCTAACAGACTCCTTTACTATATAACATTGCAGGTGAGCTGATCGTGATAGTCGAGTATTGCAAGTTCGGGAACATCCACAACTACCTCCAGAAGCATCGAGAGGTCTTCATTGACCAGCTGAACGACAACCCTGAGAAGGCCATGGGCAAAGTCAATAGGGGCTACTCCTGCAGTAGTGGGAACAGTGTGTAAGTATCTTTTCTTGATCAGTTATTAATTACTGCAAGTTTAAGAACATCCACAACTATACCCAGAAGCACCCGAAGGGTATTCAACGACAATCCAGAGAAGGACAAAGATAACAGGGATCAGTGGTGGAAATTAATAGTGTGTCTTGTAGTAAGGAAGTACCTAGTGTACCTACAATAAATACAAAATAGACTAGACCATGTGTAGGACATCATTCATATGTAACTTTTCTAGCACATAGTCCAGAAATTTGCTTTTTCTTATCTACCGTATTAATACAACAATCTCTGTCTAGCAAACACGATGCGTATGAACATTACATAAATAATTATGTGTTACCATAATAATGATGCGCTACGCCCGCCCATGTTAGGTATGAATGTCCTATGGGTTTAAGGATCTGCATTTCCATGAATAAAAATTTAAACATTGCGTTCTTAGAGGGCAAATTCGTCGTTTTAGCTTTACTGCTCTATCTAATTCGACTCAAATCTTTGTATTTTCAGAACATCTTCAGACTACTTTGGATCCAATCACACACAACATACTGATAATACATTCCTGAATACAGCCAACTCTAATAGATCGGCAAGAAAAGGTAATTATTACATGTTTACATTGTTATAATTATCCATCGTCCTGAAACCAGTACCGATATCTTATCAATCAGCTGTTACAAACATGTAGTAACTAACCGAAAGTAGGTTGGTCCAAAGTTTAAATTGTTCCTGTTGATTTGTTCTGTTCTGTGTAACTTTATCATAGACATTTTCAGAGCAAAATAATATGTTGCAGTTTCCGTACGATAGTGTTATATGTAATATTGTTATATGTAATGTTGTATGCAATAATAATATTATCATAAATACCTAAATTCACGTACATCAAGTATTTCAATTAATTATTTGCGTTTTTATCAGATAAACCAAAACGAAAAGAACTTGAATGTAAACCACTGGATTTAGCTAAAGGTAAAAGGAAATGTTATGTGAGATATTTACATAATGTTTGATTAATGATGATCACTTTTATGTAGCACGGCTTTGGTTCCTGCACCTTACTTTACTTTCGTCATGCACCTTAACTTTAAAAACAATAATTGTATCATAGTAAATCCTAATCAGCCTGCATCGGTCCACTGCTGGACATAAATGCCGCTCCCATGGTACACCCTCAGTTCGGTCTAATTTGCTTGTACAATGTAGAAGTATTTAAATAGCTTGCTTGTAGGTACAATGTAGAATTAGAATTTTAGTTTTTGTCAGAGTACTTATGTAGAGCAAATATTATAGATATCGCTCCAAAGACATCCATAGTATTTTTAACATTTTTATTTTATAGATTCTGTGTTTGTGTGCTAATGTTAATCATTTTCTTTTAATCGTATAATTCACATAAGTTGTTCCGAGTCCGCGATCCTAATTTTAACTAAAACGGTTACAATGATGAAACTGAGCTTGATTTCCTGTACTTTATTTTGGTCTTTGCTTTGTCATTTTAATTTTTTAACATTTTTAAGTTTATCTAAAGTCCTTGCCAAATGAAAGTCTGTCAGTAAATTTGCCTTGCATCATAAACTCAAAATCTTACATACATACATATAATCACGCCTTTATCCCTAATGGGGTAGGCAGAGCGTAAACGACCTAAAAAAAGGTAGTTCCGCCACGTCTGACAAGTTTTGAGGGTTATTCCAGATTGATCTGTATATTGCTATAGTGACAGGTTGTCAGCCCATCGCCTAAATTACAATACTGAAACCCTCAAATCCCTTAGCTGATTTTTACAGCATGCCCGGGAGGAGATGCAGCTGGCACATTCTATGTTTTTCTATCACTCCCAGGCCAGCATGGAAGTAAAAAATCTTTAATGGCAAAAATTTTCTTAGACCCAGACTGGAGTCAAGAGCAAACCCATTTCTAATTTAAAAAAGTCTATCATACAATCAATCCTGTTTTCAGTGTCAGAATCTGGTTACGTGCAACCGGAATGGCGGACGAACTACGAGAGTGACTACAGTTTTGACGGCCGAAGTCCCAGGCCATTATGCTCCAGAGATCTGCTCGCCTGGTCTTTCCAGGTGGCAAGGGGCATGGAGTACCTTGCTAGTAGAAAGGTAAGCACTTTATTTTATTGTACTCTTATCTAGATAGTGTTAAACATAGAGTAATTTGGAGTATCTATATCTTAACTTTAAATAGCTGGTTAGAAGGAAGTTTAAGGAAAGAGCAAGACCCAATTGTGTTCAATATCAAAATTTTGTTGCTGTTGCAAGATAATTGAAATATCTACAGTTATAATCAAGTTATGATATGAAGATGTTAATTAAGATGACACTTAGAAGCAGAAATTATTATGAAAACCTCACGATTTGGAGGCCGTGACTCCAATAACTCTGTCATATCTTTTATGTCATCTCCTTTGTCAAACGATTACGATAACTTAAATAATAATTGCTGTTACCTATTACTTTTCCTCTCACATGGTAAGCTGTAAGACAACTCAATTATCGCCTTTGTACATGATGTATCTAGTTTAAGTTTAGTTTAAGAATCTCTGTGTGTACAATAAAGAATAAAGAAATAATTATGATGTCAAAATAGATAGTAATGTGATACCAGAAATGTAACAAACCAATATTCCAATTTTCAGATCCTTCACGGGGATTTGGCAGCCAGAAATATTTTGTTAGCAGAAGATAACATAGTCAAAATTTGTGATTTTGGATTAGCTAGAAGCATTTACAAGAACGATGAATACCAGAAGAAGGAAAACGTAAGTAAATATGAATATAATCAAAAATAAGGCATCACAAGTATGTTTGAAACTCTACCATGGATTTGGAATGCAATACATATGCAAATCGAGTTAACATAAATTAGTTTTAATGGAATAACGATCTAAAGTTTTTGATATTCCGAAGCGGTAGCGTATCATGTGAAATAGATAGATTAGCCAAATATTTTATGAATGAGAAATACGAACTTGCGATCAACAATAAAATAACATTATACATATTCTCCATACTAAAGTCTAAATAGAATTTCTTATTTTCCTACAGAGTCCGTTGCCAGTAAAATGGCTGGCCATCGAGTGTATGACAGACCGGATCTTCACCACGCAGTCTGACGTGTGGTCCTTTGGAATAGTGCTGTGGGAGATCTTCTCGCTCGCCAAGACCCCCTACCCGAATATCAGTCCATCTAGTCTATTATCGTGGCTAGCTGAGGGGTATGTTTGTTGTATTTATTTGTACTGGGTGTAAGATATTGGTATCGATTCGTAAGCGCACAAAATCACTAAGGCCCGTATTTATAATCAGCTCTCAAGAGTGACAGCGAGTTTGAGTTTGTATCAGAAATGTCATTTCAGTTCAAAACGATCTGTCAAATCCATACTTAATATTGCTCTCAATCTTGAGATCGCTTTATAAATACGAGCCTAAATCTTGACTAGAATGGTCACCCACCTATCATCGTCTGTCCTGAGAGAACAAAGAGGGACGGCCACGATTTTGGTTAAAATTTAGTTCAGTCAACATGCTCTCCACGAATCGATAGCATTAGCTGACTAAACTTTACTTAGGGTATGGACTTATTTCGCTACGCCATAAAACTGTACAAATACTTTCCCCAAGTCGTCATTTTTAAAATGTGAAAAAAATTTGGGCCTCCCATACAAAATGACTCAAGCAGCTGGCACCAATTTTGGTGGCCTAATTGCCCATTCTTTTTCCATATTTCCTTGTTCCTTTGGGAAAGTTGTTCAGTTTTATGGGCAGGTTTATACTCTAAAGCTAATTTTTACACAAGTATACTTTCTTGAGTCCGTTGCCCGCGAAATGAATGGCCATCGAGTGCAGTGCATGTCAGACCGAACTTCACTACCTAGTCGGATGTGTGATCTTTCGGAATTTAATTCTCCACTTTTATGAGTGGTACCTATTTTTTATAAAGTTCACGAAATAGTTAGTAAGTGATCATTATTTAATATTCTTACAATTTTAAATGAGTTTTCCTCGTACAGCCACCGGTTAGGAAAGCCGGCTTACTCCGACGACAGACTTTACGACGTGATGCGACGATGCTGGCTCGAGAAGCCCACAGCGCGTCCCTCCTTCACTCAACTCCAGGAAATACTCGGGTCCTTTTTAGAGGATAATGTTCGTAATGTAAGTAGTTTGATCTTATTTTAATGGAGTCATAAGAAAAGATTGTGGTCAAGTTGTATAGAGATAGAGAGGTTAAGAAAAGGGGTGAAAACAGAGAAAGTTGCAAAGCTATTAAATTTATAATGATGAAAATAAATATGAAACAGATGGATTAATGTCTCTCTGTATTACCATATTTATTAGTACTCAATTGCAGGGCTCCTTCTGAATTGATTCGCGCCATCGTTGAATTCGTATCAATAGTCTAGAGTCAAGAGCAAGTATATTTTTGGTGTGGTACTTATGTCGAAACCATTATCAATTACACGTATGATCTACGCCTATGATAGTTTAAAATAGTTGCCCTATTGCTCAAAATCTAAGACTTAGAGCCAGCCAATTTCTGGAATAAAATATCTGAACCTAAACTAAACAATAATGTGAACCAATTACATTTTGTATCTATGCAATATACATAGTAAAAGAATAGACCGCAAATAGCTATCTGTTTGATAAGACACCGGACAATTTTCCAATTGAACCACTTGACCATCACTGCAGGTACGAGTAAATTGTTGACTCTGTTCAAGGGCGAATTAATAAATCTTTGCAGTGATGTCTAGTTTTTTTCCGGTGATAGATTCCTGTTATTTTTTTTTCTTTTTGAGTTGAGAAACTCAATTTAAATTCTTGGGGACCACAACATAGACTAAGAAGTCACAGACACAAGATATGGACTGAACTGGGTTAATATGATATAGAGCAATTCCCTGATGCCCAGAATCTCGGTCTGCCTGCGCAAAGCGGAGCGTAAAACGCGTCGTAAAAGGCGCCTTCGCTGCACTTATCAGACAAAATATACCGTTACTTGGAGTTGACCGGTCGGAGGTAGATCCCACTCCAAAACTTCGGTACTATTATATATTCCGTGCTAAAACTCTGTTTACACCTATTTTATTTTATTTATTGTTTTACATCAGGCAACTGAGCCCCATATCAAATTTAGAAATTAATTTAACCTAAAAATAAACTAGCACTTTTGTCTATACTGGCTCGGGAGATGTGCTGTGCGCGACGAATTCCCACGGAAGCGGCGAAACAAAACTCCTTTCGGCCAAAACCCTGGCGAGTTGAAGACACCCAGATGTACAACGATGTACCTACTGATTTACTTATCCTTGTTTACACTTTCCAGCATTACGTAGACTTGAACGCCACTTACATGGACATGAACGCTAAGCACGAAGGGGAGGAGGATTACCTCGCGATGGTGGCGGCTCCGGAGTACAACAACCAGGTCACTCCCAGCCCTCACCAATACGTCAATGATGCCAGGAGCTTCTTTCCACCCACTCCCACGCAGCTACAGCATGGTATGGACATAGTTTTATTAGTTAAAAAATGTTGACACTGAAATATACTTTTCATCCCATCTTATTGAAAACGATGATTTTGATCGCCTTTAAGTGCGCCAAAAGGAGGTGTTACGAAGAAACTTTCCTAGCGGGAAGTAAAATGAACTTTTGCTCATTTTTTTTTAGAACGTAGTGTTCTGCGAGAAATCGATCGCAAATATGGTATGAATATAGACTGGCTAGACGGCGTCGTCGCCATTTGTCGTCGCGCGCAGGCAGTAGGGTTTTATAGGGAGCCAGTGTTTTCGACTTTTTCACGAATTATGAGAAATTCAAAATGAGGTCTTCTAGCAGTAAAAGTACCTATAAACATTTTTATTCTATAATATTTACACCTACAAGTGTTAATTTAGCGCATTTTTTTTCTCATAGATGGGGATGAAAAGTAGAGTGTATCACTCGGGCGCAAAAATATTTTTAAGGCAAAGGCGTTTTTTGAATCCCTTGCTGTGTTCAGGATTCTACTTAAGAATCCCAAAATATTATTTTGCTCCCTCATGATACAATCTAATATAGATAGCTATACTTAATCTCACATTCTGAAAGCCTTTTAAAGAAAACTTATGTCACGTAAATAGTTATCATAATCATACAATTTATAGTGTGTGAGTAAACGTTTCCATTAAATACTTTCTAAATACTAGATAGTAAGTTTTCTGGTGGTCAATATTCCTAACTGTAGACGAACGATTTTCTAGACATAGGTACTTAAGGGAGAAACAGAACAGAGGTGTCTCCACCATTCTTAATAAATTAATTGTATCTAAAATACGAACATTTTCGCAAATGATGAATTACTTAATTTTGTGGCAAACCGTAAATATATGTTTGTATTTTAGATACAATTAATTTATACGAATGGTGGCGCTACATCTGCTCTGCGTTACCACTATAATGATGGATACCAAAATAATTGGTACGATACAAATTCAAAACGATGTAATAGAATATTAAACATATCGTGTATGTATTCCACAAGACTTAGAATAAATTTGTCATTCAGCAGGCGAAATTGAAATGTCCGTCCAAGACTCAAGGACAACATAGTGGTAAAATTGTGTTGTGGTTGCTTTGTGTGGTATGTTTGACGTAGCGCTTCAAAGGTCTGCGCGTTACTAATCTTAAACGAGTTGTTTTCCTCCAACTAAAATATGTCTCGATGTTTTTCCCAAATTGTACAAAAGGATTGTTTTACATGCTTCTTTAACTTTTCTGTTGACGTCCGTAACTAAAACTATTGTCTCACGTATGTTTCAGACGACGAAGGCTACTTACAAATGAGTCCTGCTTCGAAGGCAACATTATTCACTCCACGCGTTCAAGGTACCAAATTCGATTTTGACGCTCGGAAATTGTCCCCTAGAGTATCGGAGGCAAACACCTACGGTTCTGAGTCCACCCCGATGTTGACTTTAAACAACCTGCCGAGGAGCGGCTCAGAATCTGATCAAGAGGGAAACGCGTCGCCTTACATGAATATGTGCCCCAAAATTGTTGAAGAAACCGAAGATGATGTGTTCGGTACAAAAGAGAATAACTCAAAGAATATACAACCCATCTCAGTGACGAACCCTACTTATATTACGCTATCGATTGACGACGAGAAGAAACCACAAAACTTCGCCAATACCTATATGAATGTTAATGGACAGAACGGTTTAATCAAGTAATTTTGAAGGGTTTAATCGTTGGAAGGCAGGATGATCTCTAGAGTGTATAAAGCAGAAGTCAATTGGTAACTGTGTATGACAATAGTCACTTACATGGGCCATGTTCGACACGCGCCCGCTCGAATCAATGGTTATTAGCAGATTTACATAAATGCAGAAAAAAATTGAGACATGTTTATCTTTGTTTTTAATTTTCCGCATCTCGAGGTACCATAATGTATTCGTACAAAGTTTGTTGCTACTTAAAATGGAGAGGTTATTGCGAAGGAAAATCTTCGTATCTTGCAGTTGAAAATGAATTTTAATTGGTATTGAGTATTTTTGATGAATTATGAATGATTGCTGAAAGGTGAAAATTAAGTAACAATGACTGTTTAAATTCCCACCACTGTTTATATAATAATAATAATATATATTTATACTATTTATAATTACCGGTTTAATTAATACACTGTAAATCTGTCTAATGCACGTAAATAACTGTGCGTTAGGTCAACATTAACAGATTTTTTGGTAAGTATTTGTTGTAATATTTGAATACACTCGAGTACCTACTCGTAAATGTATGGAAAAGAATGTTGAATTGAAGAGTTTTAAATGATTACTTTTCTATAATATCTTAGAAAAATAATCATTAAAATTTTTCAATATTATGGGTATTTTAGCTACTAACTTTATGGGTATTTTAATAGGGTTTATATGCGCTGAAATAATATAATCGTGCTGGCCCGATTTCAGTTGAAATACCGTTTATTCAAACGTGTGGATTTGAGTGGCTCACTTCATTATGGTCTGATTGAAAGTATTTTGTATAAAGACGTGTACGAAGGACATTGTAAATAGTCGTATTATGTTGTTTGAATGTCTCTTCTTTGTGTTAATATGTATTAATTTCGACTTGATATTCAAGTTTCGTTTTTAATTTACTATCTGTTACGATAAATTTTAAAGTTTAAGTTTCGTTATTATTTTTAGGATCCCGCGTCTAGTCTTACAATGCAAAATTTCATGAAAAAAATGTGTTTAAATATCCAATACCTAAAATTATTATAAATTAACCTTGAATTTAATAATAACTCACTGTATTTGGTGAACAGGCGAATGAAACATATTCTTTTGCGTTATAGATACGTGTATTTTTGATCAAAGTACCTCAATATTCGTCTAGTTTAGTACAAAAAAAATATAAAGGCCATATAAAATGTCTAAATAAATGTGATATTATAAATTGAATCATGTGTTTCTTATTTCTAACGTCTTCGTTTACTTAGCATTTGTGGCTGATTTTATTACAGTCTTTCTTTTCCTTTTTTTGGACTCCCTGCAAAGAGTAGTGTTGGCAGTGTATCTGCCTGCTACACCGAGGGTCCCAGGTTCGATTCCTGGCCGGGCAGATGTTTGAATGATGAATTTAAATGTCAGTTTCTGGGTCTGGGTGTTCATCGTAGTTGTTTCTGTGTATGTCCATGGCACCTCGATACAGGGAATCCTAGTTGGGCCTATGAGTGTGATTGTGTTTTTTTTTCATTTGAATAGTCCTCGCATCAGTGTTACTACAACACTTTCAATGACCTCTGCTCCCTGTAAAGTAATATAAAAAAAAACATTATATTTATTTTATGAATTTAAGAGGTTAACAGAAAAGAAACTACAATTATTTATAAACGAACTCAATAATAAAAAAAAACTCAATTCCCGATGATATTACCTATGTTGAACTTTTGAAATTGCAACCGTCTTCAAAATTCTTGCGAATCAAAGAAATAGGATAAACATATTTGATATCAGTGTTACAATAGTCGATAACTTTGACACAACACAAACACACTTACATCTTTGAAGGCTTCTACGACGCCCATGGGTATATCTATCAACATCTTCGCTAAACTGGCGAAAGCCTGCGAATCAAATAAAATTTTTAAATTATGTATGTATATACCTACAAAGTATTTCATTTCCGAAATTGATTAATTTATGGCAGTTCGATGAGCTCGGTGGCGCGAAGTTTCGTGTTATTGACTATATACTTGTTGTATTTTAATAATGGTGCCAATTCTATTGCAGACTTAACTTATTTTAGTTTGGTTCTGTCACTTTCTAAAATGTCAATAAATAGAGACAGCAACGCAACAGCTCTCCAACAGCTGATTATAATCCTGTCAAAGAGACGTATATTACTTTAAATAAGACAACATCTAGCATGCCGTCTTATTTTAGGCGTGTAACGTTACTTCGACAGGATTATAATTAGCTTTTGTGCGGCTGTATCTATTGTTTTTTAAATTTTAGAAAGAGACAGGAACTAACTAAAACATGTTAAGTTGTGTCTACAACAGAATCGCCACTATGTTGCAAAAATAATGAAATATACATACTCCAGGTTTCTGCTGTGCTGTCGGTGAACTGGGAGGTCTGCCTGCTGGACTGTGCGCTCCTGTAGCATTGTGTTCAGCTAACACCATTGATACAAATAGCACTATAACTAACCACATACATATCGCTCCATAACCTGCCATGTCACCACTCTTCTATGTTATATTATTCTTCTATGCTCTGTTATGTTATAATTTTTTATAATAAACAAATTGAATTGAAATTGAATTGAATCTTCAATTACGTATTAATTTTAAGATTGCAAAGAATTCCTTGTCTCAATTTATTCAGATGTCTCAGTGTATTTTTTTTTCACTGAACTAGATTACTGTTCTCTTTGTACTGCGTAAATTTAAACGGTACAAAACCTTATATACGGGATACTAATAAGCGGAACTGGAGTTTTGTTTAAGTTTACTTACAATCAGCTGCGCACAGACACTGACTAAAAATAAGTACTTACTAAGTAAGTTGCTTTTGTAGTTAAAATTGTTTTGAATTGTAACTATTTTGGTCGTGTATACCGGGTGTAAGGAACGGCGTACCAGAAACGGATAGGGGTTGTTCAGTCAATGTAACTGAACAACTTTCACTAGGAAATTCTTTCAGTAAATTAAAAAATAATTGACTTTCTCTTACAAAATGACCAGCTCGATCGGACACTTTGTATGGAAAAACCAATTTTTTTTTCGTTTCCTGAAATTATTTCCTGGTGAAAGTTGTTCAGTTACATTGAATTCCGATTAATGTTTTTGTAAAAAAATATTTTTAGGATAGAATAATAACAACAAGTTGACAGTAAACAAAGTAAAATTATCATTTTTTTGTGAAAAGAGGTATTTAATAATTAAATAAAGTTAAATAGTTTTGCTACTCCTTTAATTGCATCTGAAAAAAGATTTTCTACCTGTGAAAGAAAAAATAAAATAACATCAAATTATATAGGTGTATGTTCTTTGCATCTGTCTATTTTATTAAACTAGTTAGCAAAATAGTTCTCATAATCATAAATGGTTAAACTTTTGATGAAATTATGTACTTACATCTTGGAACAGCTTTTTGCAAAACTGAAAAGAAAATATTTCTAAGTTATTTTAAAAACTTTGAATCTAGTTTAATCAGTATTCGAAAACCTTAAAAGCCCTGAGGAGTTCTTTAGCTACATCATTTATTTTTCTCTATTTAAAATGTTTGTGCCTTGTAAAGATGTTTGGCATCACAACCAGAACATGTGGTTGAAAGGAACGCAAGTAGTACTGTTCTTATACCCTGTAGCACAGAATATATAATAGTACTAGGGTACTGTAGGTGTAACATTGCTGTGATATAAGTAATTTTCATGCCCTCACCCCTCCAGTAGACGGTGCTGCCGTAGTGGTGGGTGCTGCCGTGGTGGTGGCATTGTTCTTATCAGCCACCGCCACCGCCAGCGCAATGACCATCAACGCACACACTTGCAAAAACACGCGAAGCATAATTCACAGCCAAAATCTGTATGACAAGTAGTTTAACAAACTTATTCTTTTATATATCGAAGCCGTAACCAATGTTTTGTGATGGGTGGAGTAGAAGTGAGTCTTCTTCTTCTTAGCGAGTGGATTTTCGAGTTGAACAACGGGTGAGTTACTGGCGTTTATTGATTTCAGGTAAAGTTTTTTTTTAAATTGGAAATGGGTTTGCTCTTTACTCCAGTCTAGGTCGGAAGCGACAGAGACGAAGTCAACGATGGAGTGAGCCTTCCCAGAAGCTGACTGTTCACTAACTTTGAAGTGTTGGGGGTTATATGCATTCGGAAACACACTCGCAGGTAATAGTGATGAGTTCCACTCTTTTGCCGTGCACATTATGAAAGATTTTTGGAAGCGCTTAGTCCGTAATGGTGGAATATCAACCAGCTCTGGATTTAAAAGTAGAATCTGACTGTATATCACATTTAACCTTTTTTGTGGGCTCAAATTTATAGGAATAATAAATAATTAATGTGTTCCTGAAGAACCCGCTTTAATACCTTCGATCTTAGTTAAGTATTGTTCTACATAATAAGTCAAACGATTCGCAACAATTTCTATTATGTGTTTCAAAGTTTTTTTTTCTTTTAAGATTGTCTTTTTTAATGATTGTAGCAATAGTTGTATTTGACATGGACTCTACGATGAATCGATTCGTCTTGTCAAATTTATTTTATTAATTTATTTGTTATTATGTAAAAATATTGCCATTAGGTAGTTTCTTACTTTTGAAATTTATCTAACCAGTGCGAATTTAATTTTGCTTTAAATGTAAGATTTTGGTTCGATCTATAGATATCGCGTATCGTTTATTGCCATTTCACATCTGTAGGTCTGCTGTAAGAAATTTCTTTTTAGAGATAAGCAGTGCCTGTTGTGTCTGTGTTTCCTATGTATTTTGTCCTTTGTATCTTTCTGTGTACAATAAATGGTTAAATAAATAAATAAATAAATAAATAGATTTATGAATAAACCATCTCTTTTCTTATCGTTAAAACTATTATTTATCAGTACAATGTCTAGGTAATGGAAAAAATATAACTTTGATTTTAATTTTTGTCCTCAATAACGTTTTAATATTTTCACTGGAATTAAAATGAGATTCGGTGACATTTCGTTATTTTATTCATTATAATTGCTCGTTTCAACAATTAATCATCGGAGAAGGTTGTGTTTGTGTATGGTAGGTACGTGACATTTTATTTTAAAGCTTCAAAATTCATGAATATGTCAAATGAACAAAGCTGTTTCGTATTATGGCACTTATATTATTTTATAGACTGTACAGTCTATACAGCTTATACATTGCCTATCTTTTTTTCAATGTATAATTGCCTATTTTTTTACTGTTGGAAAAGTCCGATATCAGGACAAAAAATAATATTTTTGGTAGGTAAATATTTTATTCCAAAAGTCTTAGGCGGAAGCCACGTCTTTTTCGCATGCGCGAATTTTCTTGCGTCAAAACTGGCGGCGCGTCTTGCGAAAAAAACAAACGTATGGGAATGTATGGGAGAGGCCACGTCTTTCGGAGAGAGGCCACGTGTTTCGGCGACCGGCGGTGAAAATTGCGAATGTCAAAAAAATCGCCTGTGCGTCTGCCAAACATCTGCCAAATCAGTACGGTTTTAGGGCTGCCACTTGTATAATTTTAGTTTTTTTTTTATCTCGTCACGGAAAACGGTCGATTTTTTACTAACTTAATAATAGTTAGTAGATATGTTACGCACAATCCCCGAAAGCGCTCATTGGCCGGAAAAAAAGGATCATTTCGCGGATTGGCAAATGCAAAGCGCACAATCCCCGAAATGTCCTTTTATTTCGGCCATTGAGCGTTCTAAAATGATCATTGATGATCATTCCGCGGACTGGCAAACACGAAACAGCCAATTGCCGAATTCGGGGTTTGGCAGGTATGTAAAACGACCAATCCGCGGAGTGGTATTGACAAAATGCCAGACCCCGAACTACATTTAAAAAAAACGATGTCATGGGTCGTCGGGTCAACATGGGTCATGTCTGCGGAGATGAGTTGTCAGTGCGAGGTTAAGTTATCAGTGCGGGATGAGTTATCAGAACGAGGATGAGTTGTCAGTGTGGGATAAATTGTCAGCGCGGGATGAGTTGTCAGTAGGGAATGAGTTGACAGTGCGGGGATGAGTTATCTGTGCGGGATGAGTTGTCAGTGGGGGATGAGTTGTCAGTGTGGGATGAGTTGTCAGTGTGGGGATGAGTTGTCAGTGTGGGGAAAAGTTGACAGTACGGGGATGAGCTGTCAGTGCGGGGATGGGTTGTCAGTGCGGGGATGAGTTGTCAGAGAGGGGATGATTTGTCAGCGCGGGGATGAGTTGTCAGTGTGGGATGAGTTGTCAGTGCAGGGATGAGTTGTCAGTGCGGGATGAGTTGTCAATGGGGGACGAGTTGTCAGTGTAGGATGAGTTGTTAGTGCGGGGATAAGTTGTCAGTGTCAGACAACTTATGTTGCGCTGACAATTTATCCCGCACCGACAACTTATCGCGCTCTGACAACTCATCCCCGCCCAGACAACTCATCCCACACTGACAACTCACCCTGCACTGACAACTCACCCCGCACCGCACTGATAACTCTTCCCCGCACTGACAACTCATCTCCGCCGACACGATCCATGTTGACCCGACGACCCATGACAGCGTTTTTTTTATTTAGTTCGGTATCTGGCATTTCTTCTATGCCATTTCGCGGTGTGGTTGAATCAAAAACTGCTCACTTCGCGGGCTGGCATTTCATCAGTACCACTCCGCGGATTGGTCGTTTTACATACCTGCCAAACCCCGAATTCGGCAATTGGCTTTTTCGTGTTTGCCAGTCCGCGAATGGTTGCTTCAAAACGTCTGTTGTAAGATTTTTCTCTATAGAGCAATGGTGGCAATTCGTGGTTAACTAATAAGTCCAAACCTGTCACTTTCTATCATGAGGGAAGAGTATGGGATGGCAATAATTTTAGTTGAGATTTAGTTAAGTCGTGATGGTTACGAATCGGGCCCATTGTCTGTATCAGGTTCTTTGTTTACTTTTATTAGGATGTTATTTGTGTGCAATAATAAATGATTAAATATATATATTTTTAATCCGACTTTTGCACCGTGATACTCAGAATAAAACCTCCTTGTTTTTTAAAAACTGGGTAGTTCTCCTGATTGACGGAAATTTCTGTCAATGTTCCGCGATAAAAACATTACATTAGAATAATTTTACAGCTACAAGCTTTTTAATGTGAATAGTAGGTATATAATAGTATAGCTTTTTGTATGTGGGTCACTTATTTTTAAATGTTTAAGTTTTTATGTTATAAATAGTTAAAAATTTCCGTCATATAATTTCAGTTGGAGAACTACTACGCTGTGATAAGATTGCAAAATATTTTCACCTGGCAGCCCTAACATGTTTTGACCATGAGTCCGTGCCAAATAACTTTGCGCGTGAAGAAAAATGGAACTAATTTTTCCAGTCTCCAAAGTGTCATGTTCTAAAGACACTAGCGCCATACATAACCGCAAAGTTATCTGGCACGGACATGGACAATATGTTAACAGGACTGAGCTCCGGCAACAAGAAAATGTGCCGTGCGAGATAGCTAGATGTGAACTCTCTGTCCCTTTTGAATAAAGGAGACCGTTCCAAAAGTTCCAAAACCGTATACCGGGGTAATATCCTATGGTGCACTGCACTTATTACCGTAATTCTGCTAGCAGTGGACCACCAATCAGACGTCAGCAAAACAGCAGTAACAAAAAATTTTATTTGAAGACTTTCGCGCTTTGCACACATATTTTGCAACCATGAATTGCTACCAATGTTGAACTTGAGTTATCGCCTAAATTAAAAAATAATACTGAAACTCTCGAATTCCTTAGCTGGTTTTTAAAGTATATACCTACCCAGGAGGAGATGCGGCTGGCACATTCAATGTTTGTTTGTTTGTTTGTTTAAAACCGTATACTGGGGTAATATCGTATGATGCACTGCACTTATTATCGTTATTAGGTAATTAAAATTTATTTTTCTGGTATATTTCAAATTCTGCTAACGGTGTGTTATTGCATGCAAGTCCGCTTTCGTGATTGACATTCAAGTCCAAAAATAAACGAATTTTGATTTGAAGTTGCTCAAGCTTATTTAAAAGCTCATTTGCGGCGATATATAGCGGGAGTCGGCGTTATCTAAAATAGAAAAGAGTAAAGTTTAAGAAAGAGATAGTAGAAAGATTGATGATCAAAAATGTTGACTAAACAATATTTTGTTTTATTTGTTACTGATCCTTAGCCATACGGTTACGGAACAGTCTCCCCTAGTTGCATTTATTTATTTTTATGTATGATAGTTACTTTTAATTATGTTTTTTACTTATGAAATGAACGATTACAAAGGGACAAAGAAATCACGTATTTACGAGTTCTATCTCACTCGACTCGTTTTTTATATGATAGCTCTGGCAGACCATATTCAATATTAAATACAAGTTCATAGGGCGTTACCTACACCCTATGAACCTGTATTAGAATGTCAATTTTTTATACCTAGTGCTCAGTCCTGTTATTAGCAATAAGTCCATGGTTTTGACATGGCATATATTAGACATATATTGACATTACGTGACATGTTTACATAAATTCGCGCATTTGGTCGCGGCTTCTTAGTACAGGAGTCAACCTAGCGATAAATGATGACCATCAAAACAGATGAAATGTATGCATGGAGTGTGGCAAACCTTAATGAAAACTTATCAAACGTCTACCAATTGAAATATAATCGAAATAAAAAAGTATATAGTTCGTAAATAATGTCTCCTTCATTTTGTATGTGTTCCAATTATGTATATCAAAAAGTTAAATTGGTAATCTACTGGATTACAAACAATAAATAGGTATTGTTTTGCTATACAGGCATCATTAATTCAAAATGGTATCATTTATTTAATATTATCAAAACTTTAGACAAGTGTATCGGCATCATGCTCTTGGTCTATATTGGTCATGGCCTGTCAATTTAGACGCCGCCGCAGAAACAGACGCCAAAACAGACGCAAAAGTTGCCGCAAAATCAGACGCGCAAAGACGTGGCTTCCCTGTTAAAAATTAAACAGTATAAAATTCTACTTTCAAGATTTTCTACATTTAAAAAACTACTATTTATGATTTCATAATCTACTTATTTGTAAACACACGCCATTTTAATTTGAGGGTTGCAGAATCCGTTTCTAGCCATTTTCTAGCCGTAGGCAAGTTGCCACGTCACCTCAGGAAACCAAAGATCCCCGAGACAAGGTCCGAAACAAGTTTCGTAGCCTGTAAAACAAAATAGAAATATTAAAAAAATTAGTATATTTTAAATACCTAACTAGTTTAAAATAAATGTTAAGTATGTTAGAAGTAATTACTTACATCAGAAAATAATTGTTGACACACCTGAAATTTGAAAATAGTAGAGAAATTAGAATTTAGAGAAACATATTTTATTTCCATATAATTTATGAATTCGTGGTTCAATATTCAATTAGATAAATTAATTTGAGTATTTCTTCTTGTAGTAACTACAGGTTAAATTAAAAATCAGAATTTAAAACAAAAACATAGATCTTCAAAGAAAACTCTTTAATCACGTTACATCAATACGTAATAGATGAAAAAGAGCTTTATAAGGATTCTGCAAATATGGGCCCTCACCCCGAACTTGGACGGTCGTGACGGCGGCGTAGGCGGCGGCACCGTCGTCGTCGTGTTATTCTGCGCCGACGCAATCACCAGCAACACAGCAACCACCAACAATGTTATCATCACACGTTTCATCTTCCCAAATCAAAACCAAGCGAACTGTCTATACGATATGAAGAACCAAAGATTAAGTGTACCAAATATTTACTTAAGGATGCTTATATATACTCAACCCTCGACCGTAGCTAATGTATTGTCTGTGAAGTGACGTGAAACTGAAACCCGTGTAGTTATTTATGTAAATACGTAGAAAATATTGTTTGTTAGCAATGGTCAGCAATTTTCAGTCACCATCAGAGGTCATGTCTTTCAAATATTTGTTCTGTGTTTTGTGCTGAGTTTGTAAAAGCCTTGGATTAAGCAAAACCTTTTTAACGTATTTGTGTGAAGCCTTACTAGGTCAGTGGAAAAAACTAACGTGTAAATTAGACAGGCATGGCAGATATAACTCATTTTTTTAGTTATTTCCAGCACAATACAGGGAAAAGACTTGTATCAGTGATTTAAGTTTGTTTAACGTAATGTTTTTCTGCCGAAACGAAAATAAATGGGTACTCAATCTGTGAGCACGTCATATAAATAATAATTCGTGTGAACTACGTGTGAAGTTAATAATATTAATGTATTTTTAAAATATTTAATATCTCCGCTATGTACAATCTCTCAGGAACAATATTATGAAACCTGAAAATGTTCATACAGCGCTGCAGTTTCTGTTCAGACGCGGGGAGATGTAAAATCCGACCAAAACGGAAGATATACAGAATTCCCGCATGGCTGAATCCGTAGCCGCGAGTACTATGTAAATGATTCAGCAACTCGCACCGACTGGCATGGCCGCATCATTTATACATGCGCATGTCATGCCATTTGATTGCATGCAAAATCAACGATGGCTGCGAAATGCGTGCGGAAGTGGAATTTTATTTTAACTTTAATTGGAGGTGCATTGGGCGCGGGATGAAGTATTCAGTTCGCTTATTTATGCAGATGAGCAAGCTCAAAAAGAGAAATATTTTTATGTGCAGATATGTTGAATAAAGATAATTCTAGTCGCATATGACAGAATTTCGCCAATGATTATACAGATATAACCTAGAAATCATTAAAAAAGAAAACTGAATTATAGTTACATAATCATGGCTTATGCCTCTTCCCTACCTCTTAGCTATTTTATCACACAGATCACCTCTATCTGTCAAGTTGTATGGAAGTTTGGCAGATAGATGCGCGGTGGCATATTACGGGGGCTGCAGTCGTTTTAATAGGTACGTAAATTCATTCTACTTCTTCTACTACCTATTCCATGATGTTCGGATTCTATAATTTCTCTATGTTGTTGCTCGGGTCCTTCTATTCTCAACATTTCAATATTCGAGTCACGACTGCCAGATTCAATTTGCAGTTGACTAGGTGGTCTCCATCTCCATGTCCTTACACGAGGCGAGGGGTGATGCGGTAGCGCGTATCGTAGCTTTTCCCAAAACCACGGGTCGCCCCACCGTACATATGTATTGAGGCGAAACATATGTAACTCGTCCTTTTCCAACACGTCATCCAAAATAATCATCACAACCCTAACGCGGCCATCAGCAAGGCCATTTACGTGAGCTGTCTGAAACTCTAACCGTCCCCATACGGATCGGACAAAATTACGTGACATAACAACGATAGTCCTTCGAGACTGTTCTACGGACCTTATGATCTGAGATGGAATCATTTCACCAGGAACCCAGTCTCTGAGATGTACGCAGACTGAATATTCACGATCCAGTGGGGGAAGAAGTTTTTCAGACACAAACGATGTGTCTTCATGACAAAATGAGATGAAGACGTCATAATGGCGATCTGCATCGAGTTCCTCTTCATTAATGCAATTCAAGCACCAACCACGTGCGAATAAGAAAATCTGTATCTGGCGACGTCTCTGGTACAATACAAATGCTATCACTAAACACGCGACTGCTGCGACTAACGACGCTACAACAGCTACCAATACGGTCTCTCTATGTTTTATTAGCTCTTTGTCGCGATCACGGGCTGCGCAAAGCTGTGCAACATTAATATCTTGGAGTTTAACATTGGTGATGGCACACGTGATGCTGGCAAAATCCTCGATCTGTAAATAAAATTTGTTACAGTTATTCACATGCCAGTGTAAATGATTTCATTGATTGTCCCCTACGTCATTTTCCCGGTGGCATGAGCGAGCTCCATAAGCTTACCGCAGCAGCATAAACATGGC